>JAECUM010006079.1:0-95052 GCA_016617855.1 Megalonaias nervosa
AGGGCGAGATTAACTGATAATTGGTGGTTAGTAGTTACAACAAAAAATTACAGGTTTCCTAGTGTTGTAACTGTACACAAAAGTGTCAGTTACTATAGACAGAGACTGATCGTAATTGGTAATGATTATTCAAGTTGTAATGGTTATTATCATCAGGTGAATAATAAAATATCTTCAAATGAATAAAGTAATAAAATTTTCAAAATAAAATAAAAAACCATTAACTGTTGATTTCGTTGTTTTACGGCAGAACAAAACGTGTAGGTTATTTCGTGCCTAAGGAATTGGAGTATACTCCATTGCAAAAGGGTACACCATGGTAGTCGACATGGGATGATGGGATGGTACGATTCCAAAGCGTATCCTTGCGGTCTCAGGTTTGGCATGCTAGCCACCGTCTTTTACGACATACGGAAGGGTGTATGCGAACTACTTTATATTCCCGAGACCGCATGGGTTGCAGCTTGACAACCCTGCATTCTCAATGGTTCAGATGATTCTGTGTAGTGATCATTGAGTTGCAGGTAAACAATGAACATGGAGCGACAACCTACCTGATGTATAGCTCTGATTGGAGGAATCGAACCTGGGAATGTGGAGGTGCTAAGGGATCCAATTACAACTGCATTATCTGATGCATCCAGCTTCTGTAGTGTGTGTGTGTGTGTGTGTGTGTGTGTGTGTGTGTGTGTGTGTGTGTGTGTGAGAGAGAGAGAGAGAGAGAGAGAGAGAGATGTAAAGGCCTTTGAGTGATACACAGCCTCCAAAAAAAAGGGTTGAGTGGGGGTGCTATCTAGTTTTCCAGAGGTTTATTTTCTGTAATTCCCTGATGTCGCCGAAGGTCGATGAATATTATTATCGATCCCCACTGTAGCAGGCACTGTGTAGTAATGAAATTCCTGGTCTTTTTTACCGATCAATACTGACTCTACCGTACTGGCTCGATTGCATGTAAGGTATAATGTCTATGAATTAATAATAATGATATTCTACATGCACAACTTAAACCAAGTTAGAATTTCATTGCACAGTATCAAGGTTACACAAATTTTCTGTCGAATGCTTGTTCAGTTTCGCAGTGTTATTATGATGTAGAATTACGTTTCACTTCATGGAGTAATTCAGATTGATCTGTTGGCAAATTGGACATGAATGCACGTGCAGTTCATGCTCTGAGGTCGTATGTAGTTGTATAGTGCTGATTAACTGTTTCACTTTTCTCTTTGCTTCCTGCAAAAGGAATGCGAAACAGATTAAAATGTTACTAGGACATGTCACTTGCCATAATTTCACATACATCCTGCAAGCAATTTCAAAATTGTTGTGCATGTAGAACATCGTATTTTCTTTTTCGTTCCTGCGGTAGCTTGGTACGGAAAGTTCGCAGGTCCCTGACCCATTTTGCACTCGCAGTCGGCCATTCTTCGTCTTCCTGTAATACTTTTAAATTGTATCTGCTGTTTGTGGGGCACGTTATTGTCATGACAGGGATTAGATGCACGTGATTTTCATGTTGTCATGCGGTATGTCCTAATCATCGTCACAGTCTAGTATTACTTGGTTATCACAATGATGACGCAGAAGAAACCCATAAGAAAGAGAAGGTTTTTGACCATGTTAATCGGACTAGCAAAGTATGCCATAGGTATTTGCCATCTCATGGAAGAACTCTGGAAATTAAACTTCCAGAGATATTTTCTGGATCCTTACTTCAAGGGGGTGGGGTGGGTGGGTGTTATAAGTTAAACACATAACTATCCATTTCAACTATTTTTCGTTGCATGTGGATGATAACGCGTGTTGTGCAGATTTATTGATTTATCGACGATGCCTGGAAAGTGTCAGTTGTTAACTAAATTGGTACCTCAGGCAGAATAGTTAACAAGGTTTCAATTTATATTTTATAGGCAAGGGAGATAAATAGCATTTTTTTAAATACACAAATCGGAAAGGAACCACAAGAAAACCATTATCAAAAAGTCACTTGATATTATTAAGTTGTATATGTGTTTGTATACGTGTATGCACGCAGCTGATGTAGGTAACTGGTTGAAAACTAACGATGAATGATTAACTAAAATGGACCGATCTGCCAAAGATTTTAATCGCTTGTAGCTAATTTCTACGGTTTTGATTGGAATGGTATTTTTGTATTCTTGATAAGCCCCTTGCTTCCCAGAGAGTAAAACGGTTTACAAGCAAATTTGTCTTCTGCTATGTTGTTCGCGCTGGGATGTACGAAAGTAAAGACGAGTTAACAGGAAGTGTTTATTCACATATTTTACTTTTCCTGGAAGATTTAGTCCCAAAGTATCGGATAGTAGTACGTTTGAACTAAGAAAACTTGAATCGTTTATATTTGATTGTGGAAGATCAAAATTGAACCGTAAGGCGATTTACTTTTCCAACCAATCTTCAAATATTTTGAGGGGCCCCGAGTGGCCGAGTGGCCTAACGCGCTGTGAGTGGTCTAAAGCGCTGTCCGTTGCGGATCACTGCCATCTCACCTCTGTCTGCGTGGGTTCGAGTCTCGGATTCGGCCAATGTAGATATGTGAGAAAGCTTGCCAGTAGCTTCTCGTGGGTCGGTGGTTCTTTCCGGGGTTTTCCCGTGTTCTTCCTCCACCATTAATACTAGCCGCCATGTATAGCCTATCGTTTGCTGAAAAATGGCGTTAAGCCCTACAACAACAACAACAAATATTTTGATTAATCTTACACCACCAATGGTTCTTGCGTATGTGTGTATTGCATATTTATACTCACTTTTTGTCTGTTTAAGTAAGTAAATTAGCAAAGTGGGCAGAAAAGTAAATTATTGGTTCATTGGTAGCTTGCTATTTTTAAGACTGAAAATACGAGTGAAACATTTAACGTTAAACGAGCGTGTGACAGCCATGATGAAGCCAATCGTTTTTAGGTTTTTTTCTTTTTTATGGGGGAATTTTTTGTGCGTTTAACACCATATTTAGCAGTAATAATTAATCTTGACAAAAACTGCTGCAATGTGTGAGATATTTTTTTTATTTTATAGAAACATGAACAAGCTTTGTCACTATAATGATGTTCTCTTTGTGATGCATTGCCAAATAGACTTTATAAAGACTAATGATTGAAAAGTTGCGTTTGGATGAGTCTTAATTTTGAAATAGGATACATTTTGAAGGAAGTGGCATGGGTAAATGCATCAAGGGGTGCACACCCCAGAACTATTGTCTAAATCTAGTAATGACGTTTTCTTGTTTTCGTGAAGTGGATCATTCCAGGTAACTTACTAATTCATGCACTACTTCACAACATGGTGAACATTCCGTCTGGCCTGTACAGTATGCAAGGTAGCTTATGAAATAAACATTTGCCCAGTAACACGCGTTGACATGGGGAAGCTGTATATAAACAGGATTTTTGTCACTACATGCGGGCAATTCATTGATCATAATGTACATATTTATTATCTTTAAATTATTCAAAATTTTAAATGACTGTGACACATGACTTTGGCGACAACCGGTATCAGGAGCATTGTGTTTAAAGTAAATATCGTTTCTATAATGGATGACCTAATGAGACTTAGGAAAATTTTAAAGAATAGGGAGATATGCGAAATAAGTATGCATTTATTTATGTAGATATGCATTTATTTATGTAGCTACTTTGTTGATACACTACTGTTGACATATTACGTCGAATACGTTAAGAAATTAAGTGAGACTGTTTATCTGTACAGTCTTAAAATTGAGTTACTAAAGAAATTCAATATTAAGCATGTAAAATTTAGGACTTTTCTTCAATCACGAGAGTGATATTTACCATTTTTTTGGATAAAAGTGCTTTTTTACCATTTCTTGGTCAAGTCATTATGAATACTTATCAAAACGTTTTATTACATGTCGTTATAGAAATGAAGTGACTGGCGTATTTATACTAGCAGTCTTACGTCAGGATAATTTCCATACTGGTGGACTTGATCGGCAAAGTGAGGATTTTTCAATACTGGTAGAATTTATGGGCAAAGTCGCGATAATTTCCATACTGGTAGAATTTATTGGCTTACGTCAGGATAATTTCCATAATGGTGAAATTTTTGGGCCTAGATCGGTAGCGCTGACCACTGAGCCCGGAATCGCGGGTTTCCACCCACCCCGCGCAATGATTTTTGTCTTATGTTCCCAAATTTTGACCCAGTGCGCCCTTTGTTAGCGCGCGTCTTCGTCAGGGGAGAAGAAAAGATCGCAAAATATGCCTTGAGATTTTCATTAGCAGATGTCCGTCCATGTCTCTATTGGCGATAGCAGTAGTCAGAGTCACAAAAAGTGGCGGGCAACGAATATCTGTTGAAGAACAATGCCTCTAGAATTGAAATGATTTCAGCTTTATGATATAGTTGGCTCAGTTGCAATAAGCTAAAGTCACTCATACGACAAGAAGGATTTAACACATTTTAAGGTTTAAATAATGACAAATGAGATTAAATGATACAAATACACAAGTTGTCATTTAATCGATAATTTGTTAGCTCAGAAAGACAGTACATCCGAAAACACTGGTATTTACTATAATAAATGCTGACAGTTAATGAGTAAAGTTCAACGAGATCCAGAATGGAAAGGTTCCTTGTGCTGCTCATTGAACGTTAGCCCTATATTTAAACATGTTAATGTAGCGTTAATGTTGTCATGAGTTACGTAAAACATGATCATGTTTTTATTGCAATAATGTTTAGTGTCCAAGAAAAATGTGACAGTACAGTGCAGATTATGAAGTGAATGTGGCAAAACTGTCGAAGCAAATAAGGTCCTCCCCTTTTTAATTCCATATCGATTCATTATGTTTAATTATCATTTGGTTGTGTGTCTTCAGATTTTGCAAAAGGGGGGGGGGATGGTGGCGCTGTGTCCCTTGCAGTTGGGATCCTGTGTGCAACACTTCTTCCAGACAACTTCCATAATGGCGAGATTTTTCGGCTTGCATGGGTATAAACGTCATAGTTTAATTTGAGAGTAGAGCTAACTCGGATCATTCTAAATTACACGGACCTTGCCCAATTTACAAGTCATCACCAGCCAAGCAATCTGAGCTAGAATGGAGTCCATGCTCAGTGTTATCTGTATCCGAGAGATGATTAAGCTTTCCCGGACCCAAACAACGTGCTGAAGCAGAATAATTTTTCAGGGTGCCTGAAAATTAATTTTGATTTGTGTCTTTCTTCAATCTGTAACGTGTTCGGTTTGAATTTCATTTTCCATGGAAATTTTCTATACGCAGTGGTGGAGACATCGTACTGAATTTCATTTTGCACCACGAGTTGATGTACCAATAGTTAGTGTTCGTGTTTGATGCAGTATGTGTGGTTATTCCAAATCCATTTGGACAACGACAACCACAGTTGTACAAGACGGATTTGGGATTTCTCCATCCGTTAAAGTATCATATTTGACGAGTTTGTTTAATTTTCCGTATCCGTTATTATTCTGTTTTGCAATGAAGACATTTGTTGGGGGTTGGGGGGAGGTATGCTGTTTATTTTTATTTTTTATTTCCAACAACAAATGTGATTTGAATATATAGTTTCCATTGTCCGTCTGTTTGTCCTGTTAACTTTTGCGACGACGTCAGTTTTGGGGAATTCCGGTGGTGAATTTGTGTTCAGCGAATACATTTCAAGTGGAATTGTGTACTTGAGCAATCGAAGCATGGTGCTCAACATATTTTTTTCTTCATACATGTTGCTTTGCCATAGACACAAATATTTATGTGCTATGAATAGAATGTGTTAACAATCACACAATATATACATGCGAATGCACGGGTATACATACATATATATATATATATATATATATATATATATATATATATATATATATATATATATATATATATATATAATGTATGTGTGTGTGTGTGTGTGTGTGTGTGTGTGTGTGTGTAGTTGTGCATGCGTGAGTGCATGCGCGCGCGTGTTTGTGCAAAATAAAAGCGCAACAATTGCACATGGTATTAAATGTTTCCATTCCAAAACATTCTTTTCATTCCGAAATCCGGTTTAGTTCCCAAAGAGTAAACAGCTTTATAGAACACGCCTTGGTGGCTGTTCTGTGGTCATTAACCTCACGAATGCTGAAAGTTATTGAATTCTGTTGCTTGTCTTAACCGTCGTGTTTGGAATGATTCTGGTCTAAATATTTCTCCTGGTCGGCATTTGGGAAAACAAGCGTAACAAATCAGAACAAAGTACCTGTACGCCCATAACTTGAAACATTTTCCAAACAACGAGGTTGAGGAACTACAGACTTCCACAATGACGGAACATGACAAGCAATTTTGCGCCTTGTTCTCGGTAATATGAGAGCCAATTACTTGTGAACTTAAGTAATGTTCATTTTGTACAGACCTCCTGCTGCTAAAGTACTAGTGGAGACCGTTTTCTTGAGAAAAGGACCCCTCCCCCCTTTTAATGAGCAATAGAGAACACACTCGGGTCGAACTCCTTGTTGTGCATCCCACTGCGTTAAAAATTCCAGCCTTCTCAATCAGATCTCTCCCTTTGTAAATTAGATTTGACAGTTATCCATGACCAGTACTCTTATGCATAAAGATATTCCTGGTTGCTGCTGGGGACACAGTACCAAAAACTTGCGCGATACATAAACGGGTCAAGAAACCATGGCGCATGCTAAGATGCCACCAGGGAACGTAAAAAACAATCCTTCACCATTTCAGTGTTGATCCAAGAACTGAGAATCTGAATAAATACCGCACAGAGAGAGAGAGAGAGAGAGAGAGAGAGAGAGAGAGAACTCTAGCTCCGATGTTTAATCAGGATGAAATATGGTACGAAAATCATTTGCAAAAATGAAAGCAGTTGTATCAGGTATTTAAAGAGAGAGATCTGGTGAAATGGCCAGGTTGTTACCAGAAATCTCAGATTCATTGGCCAACATATTCTGAAAACTTCCGCCATGTCAGAAACTTGAATTTCGTATTTGTAATGCTGCAGATTACATTACAAATTTCTTTCTTTGAGAATTACAAGGCTCGTTTGATAAATATCTGTATAGAGACTAGATGATATCCACTATCAACGTTTGAATTACAAGGCTGGTTTGATAGATATCTGTATAGAGACTAGATGATATCCACTATCAACGTTTGAATTACAAGGCTTGTTTGATAGATATCTGTATAGAGACTAGATGATATCCACTATCAACGTTTGAATTAGAAGGCTCGTTTGATAGATATCTGTATAGAGACTAGATGATATCCACTATCAACGTTTGAATTACAAGGCTTGTTTGATAGATATCTGTATAGAGACTAGATGATATCCACTATCAACGTTTGAATTAGAAGGCTCGTTTGATAGATATCTGTATAGAGACTAGATGATATCCACTATCAACGTTTGAATTACAAGGCTTGTTTGATAGATATCTGTATAGAGACTAGATGATATCCACTATCAACGTTTGAATTACAAGACTCCCTTGATCAAACCCATGATACTTCAGCGGGACTAGATGATATCCACTATCAACTGTTAAAACGCATTCCTGATACAGCTCTCAGTATACCGTTAAATTATTTGTAATAACTTTTGGAAAGGTAAATCCCATAAAAAGGTTCTCCTTCAGTTTTCTTGATCTATAATTGCTAAATATTAATTATAATTAATTATACAAACATACCAGATAACCAGTCTTGATCCATAATTGTTAAAATTTTGCTAGCTAAAATTAAAATTCTCCGTTGCTGAACAAAATCACCAAACAGTTTTTAGTATGCTTTTTAAGACAACTCAAGACAAACGTATCTCTGTGCCAGTTGTTCATCCAGCCTCACGTGTTGTCCGCCATTTACAATTTTGTACCGCTCCTATGGCCTCAGTGGTTAGAGCGTTCGCCTCGGATGCGGAAGGTCTCGGGATCGAACCCCGGCCGAGTCATACCAAAGACTTGTAAAAATGATACTAGCAGCTGCCTCGCTTGACGCTTAGCAATAAGAGGTTAGTATTATGACTGGTCGGCCTGGTGTCAGGATAACGTGACTGGGTGGGACATGATGCTACATGTCTGCGGCATGATGCCTCAGTGCTAGACATCACTATAAACTGCCAGATTGCAGACATCGTAGCAATATGACTACAACATCGTGAAAGCTACGTTAAAAATCCAAATCACACAATTTTGTCATAGATTTATATACATTTATGCCAGTATTAACATAACCCGAATTCACAAAAGTCAAAAGGATTTTAATTAGAAAAATAAAGCTGTTTATTTTTTTATATTTTTTTTGTATTATTACAATCGCTTGTTGTTCGAAACGAAATGGAAAAATTTGAAGTTGTAATAATCCCAGTATTTCACATCGTCTGACACAGCTGAGAGAAAGATCCAATAAAACAGTAACATATTAAGTAAAAGTTGTTTGTCGCATCGGTACAGTAACTTTAAGTTCAAAAAATGACAAAGCCACGAGTTTAAATGTCATTTTATGTGCCACTAAGTACCCTATCCCACCCACTCGTATTTTCCTGTGTACACCTCAGTTTTTGTCGCATTTATTCGCTGCTCATAAGAAGAAATCGATGACATGAGACAATGGCAGGCTCGTGATAGCCTATGTTCAAGTAATTGTGTTACATTTTGTTAATAAATATACCCTATCTGACCGCAAAACAAGCACACAATTGAGACAATGTTTTGTTGTTGTTCTTTTGATACATTGTTCTAAAGGTTCATAAAGGGACATAACTTTGTCAAGATAAGCAAATTGTCTTCGGCAAAATGTATCAATCTGATTAAAATCGGATCTCAGGTGACCTACGTGAAGATCTGACGACGATCGCATAAGGGTCATGTTCTGGTGAGCTTTGAATTAGACAATGAAATCAAAGATTTCAAAAATCTGAAAGTGGATCATATCGTTTGGTGCACATTCTGGCTCTACAGCCACACTGCTCAGTCTCCACACGCGAAGATACAAGACTTCATCTGATTGGTTGATAATATTAGCGATTATGATTACCAGAACATGACCTCTGAGCGGTCGCTGTCAGATCTTCATGTATAACAGTGGAGATCTGATTTTAATCAGATTACAAAATGTTTATGCATACCTGAAAGAGAATGTAGTTTTTATGTATTGCCGACGTGCACTAGAAGACTTCTTATGATCTCAAGTCAGTCTTAAATGAAAATGTTGCCTTTTTATCATTCACTATGGCCTCCAACCAGTGGCCATCTTGAAATTCGTTCCATCGCTACTCCTCATAAATGCGTGGTCGTATCAACAAGAGGTTTTCAGTAAAAGACTCATATATCTGGTTGGTCG
The DNA here is from genome assembly GCA_016617855.1 of Megalonaias nervosa. Classification (NCBI taxonomy): domain Eukaryota; kingdom Metazoa; phylum Mollusca; class Bivalvia; order Unionida; family Unionidae; genus Megalonaias; species Megalonaias nervosa. The sequence continues at coordinate 9,339 of JAECUM010006079.1, forward strand.
TGACTGAAAATGGTGCCAGTCCGATGTCCAAAATGGCCGCCACATCAGTCATTCAGAAAATCATGCTATTACTACTCCTCCTGTGTACAAAGTCGTATTTTGAAAATATTGTTATCAATACACCACCCAAATGGATGGTAATATCAAAATGGGGTTTTCACCAATAGTCTTCTTGTAATATCTAGTTTGTTCAAAATGAAAAAGCTGACACCCAATAAGTGCACCACAGCATCTAATTAAAAACCCTTATTACCGCAGAATATTAACAGTAATTTCAACATTCGACAGTTAAATGGAAGATATAGTCTCATCATGAATTCATGGCAATTATTTTCGTGCAGTAGAGCATCTGTTCCTCAAGGGGTTCTTGTTATTATTTCTGTGGAAATATAACGTTTATACGCACACACAATCGAACGTGTTGGTAAATCTTGTATTTTCACATGTAATGAATATATTGAACATGTGAAAATATAGGATTTAAAGACATGAAAACTATTTCTCAAGTAATTTTATTTACTTCACACTCACGTACATAATAAGGTTATTTATTTACTTTCGAGAGTTATTTGGTAATTGCTAGTAGTAATTATGTACAGTTAATGTTCAGATTATTCCGGAAACATTTTGATTCCCAAAGTTGATCTCTTTGGCATTGTTTAGTGCTTAACATTCTCAGTCAGATTTAGGTTAATATTCCCATTGACACATCCGGGTTCATGTTGACCTTGGGTTGGGCGTCATTCCGCTTCATTCTCGGCTTCTTCACAAACCTCGTGACATTTGAAGTTAAATCTTCCCGCGTAGATACCGATATAACGTGACAATTAAGTAAAAGATAAGAGAATCCTATATATTTTCGTTATTCACGAGAAGGTTATTTTCCAACGCTTCATTCATTGAACAAACAAAAAGGTTTTCAAGGGAGTGTTTGTTATCTTGAAATCGCCCGAAAGGCTCTTTTCAGATCAGTAACTTCTAATGTACATGTTGACATTGATATTACACCGTGGTTCCTTTTGAATGTGTCACCAGGTCACTCTTAGTAGCATTCGGTACACATTTTACATGTAAATACATTAAGTCGTGGTATGAACGAAGATCGTTAATTATCAAGTGTAGTTGAACTTCGAACACTTGAATTGCGGCGGACGCTTTTGGCCAGGTTTAGTTGCACTATTTATCGCACAGCATTATAGATAAGTTATTTAGGGCTGAGACATTTTGGGTTGCGTTTGGGTTTATATGGGTTTAACGACATTTTTCAGCACAAAATAGGTATACCGAATACTGTTTGGTTTGCTTCAGTTTAAAAACGACGAAAGTGCAAAATTATGCCCCTTTAATTGAACCGTGTAACCGGATTGTATCAAATGGCGCGTGCAGCAGCATACTCGCTTCGTTTTGGAAGAGGTTAAGGACGCCGTTTTAATTGGCCATTGATATGAATAATCATCACGGAAAACCCGTCTCATGTCCCCAGACGTCGATACCGCCACAGTCTCGATAGGGTGCCGTTAATTGATGATAATATATTTTCGACGGGATCTCAGCCGGGGTGTAAAAAGAAAAGAATACATTGGCAAAGCAAACTTATATCGACGACTGTATCCATGTTAAATAGCATTTGGAAATGGAACCTTCATGTCCAAGAAATGTGCACCCTGGCAAATCATGGCTCTAGCCTATCCTTGTCTAGCTCGTCATCTTGCCACTAAACGGTGAATAAATAGGTTTCAGAGGTTTGTTAGACCTATATACTTGTACAATTTGCTGTGGAGGGTATGTTATTATGGCGGGTATTTGTGTTATACAGAATAAGACAGATGCCCCCCTGCCCCCACCGATCCCGTCCTCTATGGACCAAAATCCCAGTGTGTCTGATACCGCCACTCCCAAATAGTACAAGTGAACTTCAAAACATCCAAAAGCGAGCAGCAATATTGTCAGATTTGTAAATAAAATAGGTCGGCCTGAAAATGACATCCTGCGTCCTTTTGAAAATATAATGGTTGATACTGGTTGTGATCTAGTTAACAGTGTATTATCAAGAGGTGTGTGTGTGTATGGCCACAATATTAGGGAAACACCATTTAATAAAGGAGGGAACATGTTATACCTTTTTAGTTTTTGCGTATTATAATATATATAAATTAGTTCTTGTTTTACATATATTAGAGAAAAGACAATCTTTTCAAGTTATATCATAATTTGGGAACCGGATTGTTTCTTCATCGAAAACAATCCCTATCCCCCTTCGCCCGTGGATCTTAAATCGACGGTCCCTTAAGCTACATATCAAACAACTCGTCTCAGGGTAAAGAACATATTCGCCTGCCAAGGTTCCGATATAATAACTCTATCTACACCTTGGTGTTTCGAGCAGATATTTCTGTGCTTCGGGTCTGGGAATTTCACTGGATGCGGCAGCACCGCATCCAAGCAAACTTAAGTTGTTCAAATTTGAACACTATTACTACATGATCGAGTCATGGCGAGCAAACAACTTGAATGGACTGATAAATAAGCAATTTTTCAATGCCGGTCCGCGTTTGCACAAATACCTTTCACTCAAATACACCTATAATGGCTTTCGTCTGGTACGTAGTCATATTTTCGATGTTAAACTTACAAAGTATCCTTTTTAAGTCAGTTGCCTCCACCATTTACGGCCGATGTACAATGCACCGCTGTTACACGTTTTTGGTTAGTTGACATGATATATTAAGGGAGTCAACTCATGAAATCCAAAAGATGTCGCTAGGACAAAGCACTATATTATCTGTTCGATTCGCCAAGGTGTAGATAGGGTTAGCATATCAGAACCTTGACTTGCGAAGATGGGTAAAGAAATTAATTACCATAGTAAGGTTTAGAAGTATGCATCATGCAGCTTGTATTTTGCCTCAATTGCCATGAAGGAGTTTTCTAAATTAGTTGCTGTATAACGCTGGAAAATTAAGTACTCGCAAATAATGCGTGAACTTCAAATTTCATCTCGCATTTTTTGTTAATAAATGAGTGTTTTTGTTCTTTGTTTGGATTTACCGACATTTACCGACATTTGTCAGCACATGACAATTTTATGTATAGCTGGCAGTTTTTTCTGGTGGAGGAAGAACCCAGAAATCCCCCGGGATGAAACATCGACCTACAGGAAGGTACTATCAGGCTTTCGCACATACTCGCGGGGACGGAGGTGAGACGGTAGTAGTTGGTAAAGGCGAACGCTTTCCATCACTCGGCTAAATGTGAGCGTTAAAATTCACTGGACTTTCAATTTACCAGTTTTCCAGAAGACCATTGCATGAAGCTCATCAGAAAGATAGAATTGACTTGCAGTCACATAAAAAAGCCGATAAAAAGAAGAAAAACAGATTTAAAAATAACGGATTTGGCTTTTGATGACTTGATTTTATTCTTGGGAAATTATTTGCCTGAACCTCAAAAAAAAAAAAAAAAAAAAAAAAAAAAATAAATAAATACTGAAATGGTTTTGCTTGTATATAAATTAGTCTCAGAATTGATATTATAGAAGGGAAGTAAAATACCGTATATCCGCGTACTAAAACTGGATGAGTACACGAGTTTCATCGACACACATAATTTGTATAGTTACATCTAGAGTAGACAATAATCTCGTGTTCCGGGTTCTTTACTAAGAACAGGATTTTTTTTTTTTTTTTTTTTTTTTTTTTTTCAGGCAGGAATACGCAAAAAGTCCAAATTCGTTAGCTTTCAGACTGCAACGAGCAAATACAGATATATCGAGACGAAGAATGTCAAAATAGCTAGGTCGAATACAGATATATCGAGACGAAGAATATCAAAATAGCTAGGTCGAATACAGATATATCGAGACGAAGAATGTCATAATAGCTAGGTTGAATACAGATGTATCGAGATGAAGAATGTCAAAATATCTAAGTCGAATACAGATATATCGAGACGAAGAATGTCAAAATAGCTAGGTCGAATACAGACATATCGAGACGAAGAATGACAAAATAGCTAGGTCGAAACAAATTGCATTTTATGTTTAGGGAAGATTCACTTGTTTTTACATAGAATGCCGGAAACGTGAAAGAGATGCTCCTCAGTAGTTCATAGACCTCATAGAAGCTGCGTGAATCCAGCTAGGTTGTGGTTGTTTGTCTAACCAATCGTGCTAAGTACAAACAAATTCGCCTGGTAGTGGAGCCCGTGCAGCGAACATGGAATATATTTGATATTAAATCTCCCTCTGGCACAATTTATTTACACAAAGCCATAGTTCTTGTATCGTGTTTATGTTATTGTTGAGTTTACGAAATTTGCTATGTCTTCTCTGTCATAACATCACACATTATTGTAAGTATCCATGACTTCGCCCATGTGTAAAAAAGTTTTTGTTTTTGTAGGGTTTTTTAAATTTTTTTTATAAATAATATTTAGAGCTATTGCTTAGAGTTGTTGGGGAAAATTGTAATTCTAGTTTAGAAAAGAAAACGTATTTAATATAGTGTGGACAGTGAATGATAGAGCAGTTTGAAACATTTTGTGATTTGCAGCGGAATTCATTGTTTTGACAAAATATGCTTACCAGTAAATATTAGTGTATATGCACTTGTATTACATACATACGTGCGTGCGTACATACATACATACATACATACATACATACATACATACATATCTACCTACCTACATACATACGTACACGTGCACTGTTCCATTTCCATGAATAATGGCAAAATATCAAGGCTTCTTCATTCCACAATTTCTGATTGCACGCAAACTGTACTTGAGAGCGCAACTGTTTCTTGGGTGCATCCTACATGAGATTTCGTCAAAATCCGTGTCTTTTTCCCGCTTTGTTATATATATTATTTGTTTAACATATTATTTGTGTTTCATTCTAGAGGCCGGAGGTACGTTTTTACCTGAATATCGATTAGGAATTTCAGGATGCATTCATCCGAGAAATAAGTCAACATACATACTTTGTCACGCTTTTTAAGAAGGGGGGTGGGGTGGGGTGGGGGGTCAAATTACCACCGCACCTATGAAGTATTTGCTCATTTAAGAAAATGATCAGAAAAATGGTTACGGCACTTTTAAATACATTATTGGATACGTCGTGTTACGGGAACGAGAGCTAACTTTCATTCTCAAGGACACCCCGAGACATCCAATCCGGACTGGCCTTGGCGGGTATCAAACCTGCGACCCTTGGATTACAAGTCGAAAAGAAAAATAGTGCTCAAGAAAAATTCAGACTTTTAAGCTGTCTTACGCATTTTCCTCACTTTAGTTTTGTTGATTTTAAGCCATGGTGAATTTTGTATGATAACGCTGGCTGTTGTTTTTGCATCGAAAGGACACTAGTGTTATGGTAAAGCTGGTATTTTGTTTACTTGTTCAGATGACGCTAGTTTGTATGGTAAAGCAGGTATGCTGTTATGACTAGATGATGCATGTTTGTCTGCTAAACCTGGTTTGCTGTTTATGCGTTTAGATGACGCGATTTTGTGTGGTAAAACTAGTATGCTGCTTATGCGTCGAGATGACGCAATTTTGTATGGTAAAACTGGTATGCTGTTTGTGCGTTTAGATGACGCTATTTTGTGTGGTAAAACTGGTATGCTGCTTATGCGTAGAGATGAAGCAGTTTTGTGTGGTAAAATGCTGTTTGTGCGTTTAGATGACGCTGTTTTTGTGTGGTAAAAGTGGTTTGCTGTTTATGCGTTTAGATGACGCAATTTTATGTGGTCAAACTGGTATGCTGTTTATGCGTAGAGATGATGTTATTTTGTGTGGTAAAGCTCTGGTATGCAATTTATGCGTAGAAACGACAAGTTTACCGTTATATTTGTTTAATCATTTAAATTAAAACATACTTTTCGAGACTGAAAGAGGAAACACATTCGTCACCGATGTGCTATCAAAACTTGTTTTTAATCTGTCTCAGAATATTTTATATACAAGCAGAACAATTTCTAGTACATGTATATGCACTGTTGCGCTACTGTAGGCATCTACTAACTGTACACGTACCTAATAATTAGGCATCTGAATGTTGGAAAGTCTTCCCACGAATGTCAGTCTGTATTTCTGTCTGTCTGTCTGTCTGTATGTTGATCTAACTCTGTATGTATTCAGGTGTATGTCCATGTTTATATTTATTTTCTTGCCAGATATGTGACAAGAAGAAACTACGCATTGTCTTTCATAATTTGCTCAACCTTGCTTAGAAAAAAAGATGTGCTGAAGGTTGTTGTTGTTGTTGTTGTTGTTGTAGGGCTTAACGCCATTTTTCAGCACACGATAGGCTATACATGGCGGCCAATATTAATGGTGGAGGAAGAAACCGGGAAATACCCGGAAAGAACCGCCGACCCACGAGAAACTACTGGCAAGCTTTCTCACATATCCACATTCGCCGAATCCGAGACTCGAACCCACGCAGACAGAGGTGAGATGGCAGTGATCCGTAACGGAGAGCTGAAGGTAGATAACGCCATGCTTTTTTTTTTTTTTTTTTTTTTTCCTACCTCTGCTGAAAAGGCGAGCGTGTGTTCTTGTAACGTATGCCCGTCCGTCTATATACCCGTCCATCTGTTACATTTTCGTTTCCACATAATAACTTCTATTTCGCACCATCTGCCCGCACCAAAACTTCGCGGATGACTTGCACGTGGAGCATAGAAGCCTAAATTAAAGACCAGTAACGTTTAAATGAAATAAAAACAAAACAAAACAAAACAAAACAAAAACTCAAACAAAAAACATCTTAGTTGTAACTTTCACTTTGCTACATTGTGTTATGCCAAAATCTTAGTTGTAACTTTCGCTGTGCTACATTGTAACTTCAATAATGTTATATGTTTTACCGTTATAGTAATTATTATGTAATCAATAAATTGTCAGAAGGCAAAGATGAGACTTAAAAATGGAATAATGCAGTGCATATGTTTATAATATTGAAAAGAGACACATGGAATTTGAAGATATGAAATGGCAGTACTCCATTATTATGCATATTAAATTTAGAACAATTGGCAGATATAAAGATTCAATCTTGAACATACATCTTACACACATAGAAAATGGAACAATAGAATAAATCAGAAAATAAATGTAGAGCATAATAATAATAGAAAACACATGCGTAGAATTATGACGGTAAACCCCCCTCCATGAGTATATTACGTGGTACACGTTGACAAGGTTACTAACGCACTGACATGCGGGGCTCATGTAGGGTCGTGTAACGTGGTACACGTTGACAAGGCTACTAACGCATACGGGGCCCTTGTATGGATGTGTGACGTGGTACACGTTGGCAAGGCTATTATGGTCAGCGTTTTTAAACACGAACGAGGTTATGTCAACAACGATAGGCGATGCATTTAGGTTTAGGTGACGCCTAATGCCAAATTCAACTAATTCGCACACTAAATTGGCCGCTATGCCTCCTCTGCACCACCACCACCACCACCACCATTTGCCCCCCCCCCCGCGTCACAATTTAGTAGACAGGTTTTATTATGCAGGTGTGTGGTTGGACAGCCAAGTATACGGACTGCTGATTTTGAAATCCAGATATGCTAAAATATGAATGTCTGTTTTGAGTCTTCTGCAAAGTATAGACTGAAAACAAAATGGAAAAGCGCAATGATCGAGAAACAAACATCTTGCAGTTGGGACGACTTCTGTCGTATATTTAACTGGATTTTTGTCCTCTCCATTTTTTAGGCTTTGTTCGTCCAAAAGAAATTCAGCTGAGAGTTTACTAATTCACCCCTTTATTGGTTAGAGAAAACAGCTATTTCTATATCTGCACATTTATCTTCGACCTTAATGCGGTTTACACCCAATAATTTTTTCGTTTGTTGTTGTTCTTACTTTGCTTTCATTGGTTCTTTTTCAGAAGTTATCTTTTGTCTGTCTCATATTTACACGCACACATAAATTCGTCAGGCAGAAGACAGAATTTTCATTCTTGTTGCTTAAAAATAACCTATATATGTAAAACTGATTCACCAAGTCTACTTTATGTAATACATGGCCCCGTATCCATGATAAAAAATAACATGATTGGTATGGTCCTATATCCATGACAAAAAATAACACGATTGGTATGGTCCCATATCCATGACAAAAAATAACATGATTGGTATGGTTCCATATCCATGACAAAAAATAACACGATTGGTATGGTCCTGAATCCATGACAAAAATTAACACGATTGGTATGGTCCCATATTCATGACAAAAAATAACATGATTGGTATGGTTCCATATCCATGACAAAAAATAACACGATTGGTATGGTTCCATTTCCATTACAAAAATTAACACGATTGGTATGGTTCCATTTCCATTACAAAAAATAACACGATTGGTATGGTTCCATATCCATGACAAAAAATAACATGATTGGTATGGTCCCATTTCCATGACAAAAAATAACATGATTGGTATGATCCCATTTCCATGGCCAAAAAAAATAACACGATTGGTATGGTCCCATTTCCATGACAAAATATAACACGATTGGTATGGTTCCATTTCCATTACAGAAAATAACATGATTGGTATGGTTCCATATCCATGACAAAAAATAACATGATAGGTATGGTCCCATTTCCATGACAAAAAAATAACACGATTGGTATGGTCCCATTTCCATGACAAAAAATAACACGATTGGTATGGTTCCATTTCCATTACAGAAAATAACACGATTGGTATGGTTCCATATCCACGACAAAAAATAACATGATTGGTATGGTCCCATTTCCATGACAAAAAAAATAACACGATTGGTATGGTCCCATTTCCATGACAAAAAATAACACGATTGGTATGGTTCCATTTCCATTACAGAAAATAACATGATTGGTATGGTTCCATATCCATGACAAAAAATAACACGATTGGTATGGTCCCATTTCCATGACAAAAAACAACACGATTGGTATGGTTCGATTTCCATTACAGAAAATAACATGATTGGTATGGTTCCATATCCATGACAAAAAAATAACACGATTGGTATGGTCCCATTTCCATTGCAAAAATTAACACGATTGGTATGGTTCCATTTCCATTACAAAAAATAACACGATTGGTATGGTTCCATATCCATGACAAAAAATAACATGATTGGTATGGTCCCATTTCCATGACAAAAAATAACATGATTGGTATGGTCCCATTTCCATGACAAAAAATAACATGATTGGTATGGTCCCATTTTCGTGGCCAAAAAAAATAACACGATTGGTATGGTCCCATTTCCATTACAAAATATAACACGATTGGTATGGTTCCATTTCCATTACAGAAAATAACATGATTGGTATGGTTCCATATCCATGACAAAAAATAACATGATTGGTATGGTCCCATTTCCATGACAAAAAAATAACACGATTGGTATGGTCCCATTTCCATGACAAAAAATAACACGATTGGTATGGTTCCATATCCATGACAAAAAATAACATGATTGGTATGGTCCCATTTCCATGACAAAAAAAAATAACATGATTGGTATGGTCCCATTTCCATGACAAAAAATAACACGATTGGTATGGTTCCATATCCATGACAAAAAACAACATGATTGGTATGGTCCCATACCCATGACAAAAAAAATAAAATGATTGTTAGTTGTTGTCTCTTATGGCGACGAGAATTTAAAATTCTTCTGCTTTTAACTAACACGGCCGTATATCATGTTTTCTTGTAGGAAATCTGAAATGATGCATACTTAAGAGCTATATGCAACCGATAAAATGTACGAATCAAGTCTGCCCCCTTCCCCTATCTCTGTGTCTGTCTCTCTCTGTCTGTCTCTGTCTGTCTGTCTGTCTGTCTCTCTCCTAATTAAAGGAGGCACGGTCAGCTTGTCGCACTCGCGACTGAAATGGTCAGGGTTCGAATCCTTCCATCTGATCAGTCTCTGACAGCTACCGTGGCGTGTCCTTGGGCAAGGCACTTTACTTCCAATTGTCTGGATGCTAAAATCCTATTTATGTCGTAAAACACTAAACAACAGCGTAATTAAAATTCACGAGGACAAACATTTTACTCTTTTACGCGGAACGGTGGCCAGCATTATACTAATTTATACGCATTTATTAATATTAATACTGTAGTTAACACACAAAAAATATAATGGCGATGAGAACGAGAACATTCAGTTTTGATTAATCTTTAACGTAAATATGAAAAAGTGCAAAATGACAGTGATATTAATTTACTTTTCACGGCATATTTCCTTTTGTACAAGTGCAGCATGTCTTATTTTGGTCATTAGGACTTTCTTTACTGACGGAAACTTTCACAATTATCAACGTGTATAACTATAATATATCGATCTCAAACTGCATAAATACGCGTATACCGATAATATATGGATCTCATACTCTGCACACATACGTGTATACCGATAATATATCGGCCTCATACTCTGCACACATACGTGCATACCGATAATATATCGGTCTCATACTCTGCAGACATACGTGTATATCGATAATATATTGATCTCATACTCTGCATACATACATGTGTATCGATAATATATCGCTCTCATATCCTGCATACATCCGTGTATATCGATGATATTTCGATCTCATACTTGTATACATACGTTTATATCGATGATAAATAGATCTAGTACTCTGCATATATACGCACTTGTCATTCAAATCCGTTGTCAAACTTGCCTTTCATATTTAGTTGCGAATTTCTAAATTCCAACCATGTTTGGTTTTTGGTAGAACTGATGGTTCATGTCTATATTAACATGCTTCTGTATTACTGTTTTATGTTTTTTTATGGGGAACATACATATTACATGATTGAGTTTACACATTGAACAGTCTGTGTTTACGCAACGAACAGAGTGAGTATATACACTGAACAATTGTGCATTTGCGTCACATCATATCTTGAACCACAAATCAGGATAGTTGACCCAGTAATGTGTGGACGAAATTGTTGTTGTTGTTGTAGGGTTTAACGCCATTTTTCAGCACAAGATAGGCTATACATGGCGGCCAGTATAACTGGTGGAGGAAGAATCCTGGAAAACCCCGGGAAGAACCACCGACCCACGAGAAGCTACTGGCAGGTTTTCTCATGTACCCACGTTAGCCGAGCCTGAGACTCGAACCCACGCAGACAGAGGTGAGATGGCAGTGATCCGGAACGGTGAGCACTTTAGACCACTCGGCCACTCGGGACCCTGGACGAAATTGTAACTTAGGCTTGAAGTTAACAGTTTTATTGTTCACCGTCTTACCGCGAAAAGCTGTGAACATAATATGTGCATTTCTGTCCGTTACACTTTCTTTTCCTTTGTATAACTTTGAAGCCGGTGGTTCTTTCCGGGGTTTTCCCGGGTTCTTCCTCCACCATGTATACTGGCCGCCTTGTATAGCCTATCTTGTGCTGAAAATGGCGTTAAACCCTACAACAACAACAACAATTTTGAAGTTGTTTGATATTTAGGGATAATACTTGAAACACCACTTGTACATCATTATTAAAATTGACGGTGCATACAACATTGGGGTCCACTCTTTAAGGACGTGTTCAAGGTACATATTGGTCACACATGGATTTCGTCACACTTTACTCTCAGGTAAATTATTTTCAATCCATTAAATATTAATTAATAAAATTTGGAATACTAATACATCATCATGAGAAATATGTCGCGCACCTCATTGGTGTTGTCAAGGTCAAGGTTACAGTTCCATGACATTTTTTTCTCTTCAATTTACTCTGAAGCCATTTGAGATTAAGAGATGAAACTTGGTATACTTCTTCAGCATCCTGCCTCGGTGTGCCCTTGAGAAGGCGTTTATAGCTCGCATTTCCTCAGAATGATGTAGCTAATAATAATGTGTTAAAAGTGCCGTTAAAACGAAACCAAACAAATCTATTTAAAACGATTTCTGGGGATGCATCGGCCAAGCCACATATACCAATTCCCAGTTTTCTTGTTGATTATGGTATGGAAATATTCTCTTTACATTTTGGGTAACAGGAAATGCCCAATGCTACCAGGAATGCCATGTGCAGTTTGTTGACAGTTATTGACGATGGCTTTACAAGCACTCCCTGTGTAATCAGTACCGTCTTGGCATACCCGTATTTTAAGGACAATTGTAACAAGTCTGTTTCGGTAATATCGGTGTTTAACCGCAGTATAAGTATGCATCAACATAAGCGTCTAGAGTGTAGACGTAATTATGTTGTTAATTAAGTTACTGCATTCAGGATTGACTTATGTTGCTGGAGATCGATTACAAAAAGGGCTAGTTAGACTGATATTTAAGATGTGTACATTATTTCATAAAAGAGGGCACATTTCAAAATTTGGTGTAAGATGTCCATTGCCTAATACGGAAAATTCTTTTCTAGAGGAAAATAATGCTTGTATCGTATGAATTATAATTTCAAATCTTTATCCGTAGTTATTAGCCCATAAACAGAAAATCGATCACGCATGGATAATTCTTAAATAGCCAGTCATTGAAGGGGAAAATGAAAAGTGAAACACCTTGTACATGGTTTGATATCCTACGGAGCTGAAAATCGACCTTATGGTCCAGTACTTTAAGTGGATCTGTTTATGTCTAAATGGAAATTAACCATCTGTAATCGTTCTGTCCTCAGTTTGTCAGCATGAATAAATAGCTTTCAATATTGATAGGCATTTGTTTACTCTGCCCCAACCCCTATGCCGTAAAAACAGCCAAACGGACACCCACATCAAAAGAAAAATGTGCGTCATAGTTGAGAAAGTTGCTTACTACCTGTCCGAGACCCCCCCCCAAAAAAAAAACAAAAACAAAATTTTATTCCAGACGCCGTTAGAACTCCATCAATTGCTATTAGCACTGAAATATTACGTTAAATTGAAATGTATGTTTTTTCTTCTTCACATGACTCCTGAAAAGTGCACGCTCCGTTATTTTGTTATTTACTTTTAAGTCGTCTTTTGGGCAATCTTGCAGTAACAAGTGTCTGGCAGTTGAGCGATGGAGAACAATTATCGTTTGCTTGCCTCCACTAATGGGTTGTTGGGCACATTTCTTTAAAAGATCTCGTGTATTGTATTTCAAGGTATATATACCAAGTAGTTAAAAGCCAGCTCCAGTAACTAGTACGCACAGTTTCTCATTTAAACTTTATGAATTATTGGAGAGGTCTATAATTGACATCCAACAGCTTAAGTTGCATATCTGACGTTTGCTTACGATCATGCCGACTTCTTTACAGCTAATAGGGTGAAGTTTGATTTGGAGAGCACTTTCGATGTGACAAATATAGAATCATGGAATCAAACAAGGAACATTGCAAACGGATTCAGAGGTGTGTTTTGGCACAGTAATTAAAAGCGTCTATGCTCTAGCAATAATTAGTGTAGCCAATAGTCTAACACAAGCCAACTGTTGCGATCATAAACTTCCAAGGGCGCACAAGATGCTTTTAAATATAAAGAATATATAAATCCTTTACTTTTACCTCTGTGATCACAAAAGTTAAAATCACTCCGATTTAGCTAAATATTTTGAAGTTGTCTTTATTTGAGTTAAGACGGTAAGCTGGTACTACTGTAAAATCATAAATCACGGAGGAAAAATTTTCTTATGCAGATGCGTGAGGGAGTGGCCAAGGTCATATGGTGTAGCTATCAATACAGACTTGTGAGAGTTAGATTTCGAGTGTTGGTGTGCAAGGCATTTTCGTTCTAACTGTACTCTTTACAAGTACTTGAATATGATTAAATAATGCAGTTGCAGATATTTTTCTTAATTTAAATCGAATCCATACTTCTTTCACTCAGATTACTTTGAGATAGAAGAAAAGGTAAACAAAAAAAGGATTAAAAACATACTCTGAACGTATAGTACCACTACACTAATGCAATTTGATAGTAATAAGGTGAATGGAAAGATCCACCCCCGCTCCAAGAGAAAAAGGATAGTTGGGGAGGAGGTTCTCGGTAATTCTGAGATATATGTTGTAGATCAATACTGTTAAACTTTTGTGGAGAGAAAGACTACAACGAAAATTACTTTGGATTTTGTGTGATTCATTTATTGTCGTGATTAATTTATTCGTCCTGATTATGATACTTTAATTCGGATTGTTTCTGTCTTTATGGGTTTCTTAAATATTGGAATCCTCATATAGAAAAAGCAATTTCATATGGCGAATCCAAAAAGAAAGAAATTATTAAGAGAAAAAAAAAATCCAGTTAGGTTCTATGACGGTGATTGCCTTGTTAATTAACTTCTATTAGACTGGTACCAGTGAAGCGGAATCTATTTTGGAATTGGGGGAGCAGGGTGCAATTATGATAATGGTGGTTTTACATTAGGAACCAACATTTAATTTCAGGGTATGGTTGGGTGTGTGTGTGTGTGATTTTATGCGAAGACATTTTCGGTTCCGAATAGCTCGAAAAACTACTTTTGTTTAGATTATGTAGGAAAAATATTCTGTTTGCGACATAACTGAAAAAAAATCATCTTGAGATAATAGGAAAAGGTATCCTGATTGAACCGAATATCTCAGCTCCTCACCTCCCTTATATCGAAGATTAATTGGGCAGTTGTTAGACTTCAGACTGAAAGAGCTATTATACACTCCCTGCATAACAGATGGAGCTTTTGTCGTAAGGTGTACTTTGTACCCTCCCACGTTGTTTAAATTTCCACTAATTCTATTGTTGTGGGCTTCCTTGCCGTTTACACTGCGATTTTCTAGGTGGTGTTTCAGGGCAGGAGGAAGAGCTCATCCAGTATAGACTGCCATTGAGCTTCATGAAGTACTCCTTAACACGCAAAGGGGTCACCGTAGTTGGAGCTCACTGCAGTGTGCAATGAAGGGATTTATTTCCTAAACAGGCTCCAACTTTGTTCACGATCTTATACTGATCGAATTGGAAAAGTTTGTGAACCCGACCATGTAAGAGGCTAAACGATATTCTACTCCGGAAATTTATAGTATTCCGGAATTTGGGTATTTCGACCAAGATAAGGGTTTGAATTATGGACCTGGATACGGTAACCACAATCGGAGCTGAAAGATTTTTTTTGTTTTTTTTTTTAATGAGTCATGTATTTAAAATATTTTTGTTAGCTTCGCCATACAAAAGGCATTTAGAAACGGGTGCTTCAACTGTAGATCGATGTTTGCCTGATATGGAGATGCACTATTATAACGATATTGACAATAAAGTGGCATACTGTATTACAATATGGGCTAAAATAGCATTCAGTACGAACACATCTTCTTTATTTATTATTTATCACTGTCTGGATTAACGACTGTTCAGGCTAAAATGAATATTCCGTATGCACATCTACACACTTTCTCTCTCATTTTAATTATCCAATTATTAAATTACGTTTTGTATTAACTATTTGGTATTTAATTCGTAAACTGTAAAACTGGATTTCCAACCGCATGGTGGCTGTCAAATCGCCTGCCCCTCAGTGATAGCGGGATTCAGCCAAAAGTCACTGGGCTTTAAATCGGGGTTATATTGAGGATGTGACAAGTTTTGATGCTGTATTCCTCCAGGAAGTCTGTCAAGAAGGCAGATCTATTTGTGGAACGTTATTTTGTCTATCGATCGGCACATATTTTATTGACACGTTCGAAAAAAACCCCAAAAAGGATATTCAGAACTTTTCAAATACCACTTGTACTTAAAACGGTTTTGACACATACTTGACTGCATTGAACAGTCTATAATGCCCACGTTTTACGATTCCATTTCCTGATGAAATTTTGCTTCATTCTTTAAAGACTATTTCGGATTCAGCATTATTCGACGACGGTGACCGCGTTATTATGAAATCACTCAATTATATCATTGTTAGACCCTTGGTGTTTAATATTTTTTTTTACAGCTAATATATTACATTTATACGTACGCAATACTTGACGAATTATCTTTCCCCGAATTCTGATTTGTAGTTTGCAACCAACGAAACAAGCAGATGGTAAATCTAGTATTTTTGATCATTTTAACGAGATTAGTTCAGTGGCTGACAGTTGGGGGCACTTCAGACCCATACCAGATATTGTCTCGTTCAGCCAGACTTCTCGCGTGGCTTTGTGAGAATCATCACCATACAAATACAAACGTTCGTAACGCTGAAAACGAGGTTTACCAGATACTCTGTTGAAGTCGCAGATTGGCAGGCACGTTAGTTAGCATTCTCAATAACATTTAGGTCTAAAATAGACCTTACAACACAAATAGAACTTAGATCACATCAATGCTAAATTCTTCTAGTTTTGTTATTTTGTCACTCATTTACAACCATACCATGAACAGGTTATGAGTTAAACTGATGGAATTGCTATTTAGCAAGATCCCACAAAAATCTTCTTAGACAGGTGTATCTTGAGATTAAAATGACCATAAATATTAGAGAAAGATTATAACCGTTGTCCTTTTTATGCATGTGTCCATTGTAATGAGATGTCACTATGGTATGCATCACTGCATCAGCTTATAAAGCATGCAGTGTTGATGATTTGAGATAGCTCTTCAAGTAAATCCGGTGCTGTTACAGTGGAGGGTCAGATTGCATATATGCCCCAGTAGACACACACACACACACACACTCCCGCTCGCCGGAGACGAATATACGTATACTCAGAATTTTGCGTCCCTCTATCCTTTATTTTGATTTTTTTCCAGCAGCGGCGACTCAGTGGTTAAGGTGTTTGAATCGTGACCAGAAGGTTGCAGGCTCGCCTTAGAGCCGCGGTAGTTAAGTTGGTAGAGCTTTTGATCCTTAATTCAAGGGTCGCGAGTTTGATACCCGCAGAGGCAAGTCCAGTCGCGTACACACAGTGCGAAACTGTATAGGGATAGAGTAAGGTAGCGTATGCAGAGTTTGAAACTGAATAGAGTAAGGTCGCAAATGCAGAGTGCGAAACTGAATAGACCAAATGTGCGTATGCAGAGTGCGAAGCCGAATAGCGTAAGGTCGCAAATAGAGTAGGATCATGTATGCACAGTGTGAAACTGAACGGAGTAAGATCACACACGCAGAGTGCGACACTGAATAGAGTAGGATCACGTATGCACAGTGTGAAACTGAACGGAGTAAGATCACACACGCAGAGTGCGACACTGAATAGAGTAGAATCATGTATGCACAGTGTGAAACTGAACTGAGTAAGATCACACATGCAGAGTGCGAAACGGAATTGAGTAGGATCATGTATGCACAGCGTGAAACTGAACGGAGTAAGATCACAAATGCAGAGTGCGACACTGAATAGAGTAGGATCACGTATGCACAGTGTGAAACTGAACTGAGTAAGATCACACATGCAGAGTGCGAAACTGAATTGAGTAGGATCATGTATGCACAGTGTGAAACTGAATTGAGTTAGATCACACATGCAGAGTGCGAAACTGAAAAGGGGAAAGTCACAAATGCGAAACAGTAGGTAAAGGCATCATAGCGTCCTATTACTAATAATTTATACACGTATATTTTCTTCGTCCAGTGTTTTGCTGTCAAATAGATTCCTCCTCCCCCACCGGATTTTTTCAGTCAAGGTCTCTGTGATTACACTTATCTTAGTGCTATTGTATATAAAGTGGTCTTTAATTTGGTGGGTTTTTTTAGCGCTCTTTAAGTTTTGATGGGCCTATGAGGTCTAATATATCAACATGGCCTGTGTCGAGTTCAGGCGAGCTTTTTACGTTAAAGAAGAAAAAAGAATACTAAAGATGGTCCTTACTTGTGCCAGGTTTGCCTTTTTGCTATTTGCTCAAAGGTTTCTTTAATTCAAACAATGACGGAATCGCGGTGAATCATTAGAATTAGCGTGGCGGACTGGCGACTGAAAGGGTGCCTGTTCGAATCCTACCGTCAGACCAGTCCATTTCGGCTACGTTGGTGTGTTCTTGAGTAAGGCAATTTACTCCAATCTCAGTACTAACAAATCTGCTTCTATTGCTGTGTCGTAAAACAAAAATCCAAGTCAAGTACCATCGTGGTGTGGATTTTTTTTATCGTCTCGGCACATTTATCGTAAAACACCAAACCAAACAAGTACCCTCGTGGTGTGGATTTTTTCGTCTCGGCACATTTATCGTAAAACACCAATCCAAAACAAGTACCCCATTGGTGTGGATTTATCGTCTTTGCACGTTTGTCATAACACACCAAACGAAACCAAGTACCATCGTTGTGAGGAATCATCGTTTCGGCCAGTTTGTAGTTTCAGTTTCGATTGTTTGAGAGTAAACTTGCTCATTACAGAGATTTTTTTAATACACTTAATGTTTTTGTAAGAGGTATGTATGTAATAGGTATGCATCACCCAAATAATGCAAATTTTGGGTCAGGGTCAATGATGCTTGTTAAAAACAACGGGATCTCTTACTGCCATGATAATAGTTGGTTATAAATGTGAATTCAAAATAATACGAACATTCCTGGCTTGCTTTTTTAGCAATAAGTTTTAGATCGCAGTACTCCAATTATTCACGAATATCAATGTATCTATTTTCTCGTTACAGATGGCAAATAGCGCCAGTGCACCCACAAGATGTTGGAAGACATTAGAATCATGTCCAGCTGGTATGTGTCGTCTTTATTTCCATTAATATCTAAAAAAAATTCGTATCACTTAATGCATGGTATTTCAATAAAAGAAGAAGCTATTTAATTCATATTAGCCTGATGTCGTGGCCCTACTCTTGTGGTGTTTTTAGGACGGTAGTGTGACCGCAAAAACGCAAGGTTAACACTGTATTAATCACAACACCTGTTCCTTTCAGATGAATGTAACGCGGACGTCAGAACAATTGAACTACTTGAATGGTACGATTCGCTCTGTACCATAGCCTTATAACACACCTTGGGATTCACTGTCCAGTTTCGTTCATTACCCATCTGCCGACCAGTTTGGCAGACGCGCATGAATGTTATTAGAATAACAAAATAGTTCTGCACATATGATCCATTTACTTTGTTGTTGTGTGATGATATATACGTTAAAAATCCCAAATCTCTCTCTCTCTCTCTCTCTCTCTCTCTCTCTCTCTCTCTCTCTCTCTCACACACACACAGATAGCACTTGTCCAGCATAAGAACGTTAAACAGCCGATCAAAAGCTACCGACATCCCAATTCCGTTTCTAGGTTAATCAAAACAGTTTGTGACCATATTAAATCCCATATTTAGGTGTGCCTCCGCCACACTACTTTCACAGCCACAATAAAATGAATCTTGAAAGAAAGAATAATTCTTTCCCAAGTATTCCATGATAAAAATCAGTTCATGCTAGGAATATTTCCTTCGAAAGACGATCTCTACATTTAGATACAAACTACCTAGCTGTGTTCTAGACTTAAAGCATTTTGACATAGACTGACCGGGAGGGGGCGTTTGAGAATAATCGGCTTGATTTCTTGTGATCACAGAATGATACATAATTGATTTAGGTTCCAGAATACACAGGTAGGTCTATTTTCTGATGTGCATCTCACAGAAGATTGCTAGACATGAGCATCCGTCTTCACTTTCCGAACCTAAGATGTAATGTATAAAACAAAAGAACAATAAAGCGAGCGTGTGCTTTTATTTTTAAAATTTTTTTACAGCTTTTTTTATATCCTAAATTTTATTGATGGTGCGCTTAAAAAAAACGGTACACTCTGAAAATAACTTTCAGCATGTAAAGAATAGTAATAGTCCGTGTCATTTGTGGTTTCATTTCACCTCCATTTACTGAAAATGCACAATTAGTCATTCTCACCTGTCAGCTTCGCACAGAACATTGTTCAGCTAATAGCGATAAAAACTAACCTTGGTAGGTGGGAGACGTGTATGTTAGCGTTCTCTGCATTGTGTTTTATAAGCAAAACATTGCCCTCTACCTGCGCCTCTTTCGGTGGTTCCTCAAAACCGCAGTGCGGGATCTAAAATATATCTGTGCCGTTGAGAGAGAAGCTATAGTGTTTGCATTAGTGGGAGTGAAATGCATTAATGTTCCGAATGTCGTTACTTGAATGAATATACAAAATACCTTATTAAACTGGGCATTTTTTAGTGTGTGTGTAATGCCAAAGAACTGTTTGTGTATTTGGTGTTTGGCGATATATGATACTAATAACTATCATTGGCTGAATTAGCATATGTTACAATTTATGTGTTCAACGTTTTTAAGCGACCCTTCCATCAACCACCAGTTGGCACCAGTTGCATCATGGCTGCTTAACTGCTTTTAAGGTTTACTTGAGTAGATATTTTCCACATTGTTAAACGGCATCTATCGAATTAATTGGAACATCTCTAAAACACCCGATAAGCGATTTTCTGATTTCCGCGTACCCCCTCCCCTTCAAATTTAAATAGCGAATGGCAAAGTAATCGTTTAAATTGAAGTTTTTGCTCTTTTTTTCTGGATAGCAGTTGTGTTTTCCTGGATTGCAGTTGTGCAATAATTTAATTGGTGTATCTTTTTTTTTCCACAAAAAGATGCTCCGCGTCTGAAGGAGTTTTAATTAAATATAAGTACTGATAAAACACAATTGTGTTACCACATTATATGTTTAAGATTTGATGAAAATCATTGAATAAGAAACAAGCTCAACGAAAACAGGTTTATATAAAATTTCAGCATGATTTAAAATTTAAATCAGTGATTATTTTTATACACGTAAATAATAAACAACTCGTTCATTAAGGGAAAATTAAGGAAAAACCTCCTTCAGTACTTCAATAAAGTATTTATATTAATCTAAATCCGTATAGCAATTAAATAACAAACATACGCATACATAAACATATCCTGGTAAACATAGCAGTCACAGCGTCCATCTTAAAATTTTGTTATTGCTACTATTTCTACATAGAGGGTCTGATCATAGGATTTTACTGAAAGGCATGACGTCTAGTTATTCCAAAATAAAAATGGTGCTGTTCAGACGTCTTTTATGGCGTCCACAGAAGCCATCTTGAAAATCGCGGTGCCACTACTTCTCTTGAATTTATGGCTGAATAAATACGGGATTTTCGCTAAAACATGTCTCAGTATGTCTAGTTAGTACTGAACGAAAATGAAGCAAATCTTACGTCGAATATCGCCGCAGCATCATCGATCTTTATCACGGTGTAATCCTGCTCCTGAATGGTAAATCATATTGACATGGGGTTTTATCAGACGGCTTCGTATGCTGTTAGGTTGGATCTGCATTTAAATTATGTATCCAGTATGGATGCCACATGGGGTCATCTTGAAAATCTAGTTGTTGTTACTCTTCCTGAATGGATACTCGTATAGACCCTAAGGTTTTCACTAAAATACTTTCAATGACGATTGTAAAATGAATAATTTAATTGTAAAAACAAATTGTTAATGAAGCCAAACTTAAGACACCAGTCTTTTGCGTAATACCAGTCTGTGCCAAAAAAGCATTTTTCTTGAACAGGTTTCCATTGCTGTACGAATATATATAAACATAATTCACCGTCTTCTATACAAGGCATCCACGATTAAATCAAAATGTCATTGTCACAACATGGTTTGGTATTTAAAATACGCAAAAGGGAATGGAAAATTAAGTTTGTTGTCAGTAGCTCCAGACGTCTACAATTGTCGGTAAAATGCTGCGAAAGGAGCCATTTCCTGGAAGCGTACATATTCTCTAAATCAGACTCGGTTGGAACTTAAGTTCATCATTCGGAGCGATAAATAGCATCATTGTAATTGTTTTGGAAACTAAAACTACTTCCAATTTTTTTCTTTTTTTCATTAGTTCAAGATTTGTATTTGCCACGTAAGGTCGAGAGGTCTAAACCGCTTGCCTTCACAGATCACTGACATCTCTTTCTGTATGGGTTCGATCCCTGGGTTCGGTGAAGTGGGTATGTGAGAGAGATTCCCATTAGCTTCCTGTGCGTCGGTGGTTCTTATTGGGGTTTTCCTGGGGTTTTCCTCCACCAAAAATCCCGGCCGCCATATATAACCTCTCATGTGCCGAAAAATGGCTTTAAACCCTTAGCAACCCAAGACATTACCATTTAGTCTGGTGTCAAACATTGTTCTAAATGGAGAACACATATACAATCTTCATGAAACTAGAATTTGCATAATCATCTATAAGAACATATGTTACTCAGATTTGGTTGCCTTGACAGCAGCCTATTTCTTTGCCAAGGCCTTCCGAGTTTTGTAGACCCAAAATATTCAGCACCGCTTATCTTATACTCGTTGATCATAAACCGAAGTGCCAACAGCTGTGGTCCTTGCCAAACGCCAACAAATCAACGAAGTCGCCAAAACCTGGTGTGCAAATTATGATACTTGCACGGAAAAGATGTTTCCACAGCGTAATATACTATGAACGTTGTTCGGAACTTTAATTGTGGAATAACATAATTGCACATACCACTTACATGCCGCACATTATACACGATTTATAAATAGAATTAATTCTATATATTAAATGAAAAGTGTCAATGTTCTTAGACATGGGTAATGATAAGCATTCAGAAAAAACAACATAAACATATCGCTAAAGGTAAACAAGCTATTTTTCGAATAGTACTCTAAAATCCTTTCAAGACTGCATCCATACGGAGTGAAAAACATACACAGGATCTGCAGAAACTCGAACTGATGTATCGCTGTTCGGGAATTAATTGGATATGTCATAAGAAAAGGTTTCCCAGTTGCATTTTGATTTGGCAAATTGTAGATAAGTGAAATGAAGATGAAGTCTTTTTTAACTTTTGAGTACTTTCCCATTGTTATCAAGCAGTCGAGCATTTTCATTTGGAAAATTGTAGATAAGTGAAATGAAGTCTGTTATAACCATTTTTGTCAAGCAGTTGGTTGTATCAGAGACATAATGATTTTACGAGGAAGCAAATCAACTATCCTACATGCTGCACTTGTGCATACATGTCCCAACTGCAGCTGTTAACAGCAAACACATGATACTGCATATTTAGATGAAATCAAATTCATGTAGTATTGCTTCAGTTTGTTTTTGATTAACGCTTTACAAATCATGATGTACTGTTGGCAGGTTATATTGTATCTACATTACATGGGCGTCAGATTAATGCTTCTTTATCTGCTTCCAATTACATGTACGTAATGTAGCATACACTGTAGGAAGAGATTAAAGAAATCGATTAAAAAATGATATTAGCTTTTTTTAATTTTCTCCTTTCTTTTAGAATCATACCGTAACATAGTATGAATTTTTATAGACTTGTAATTTTAAATTGTTGCTGACCCGATGATGTAAAATAAATCCAATGCGCTTTCTTGGATGTCACATGATGTGATTGTTGGAGGGAAAAGCCGCTGTGGCATTGTGGTTAGCATACTAGACTCGCGACCGAGAGAAAGTGGGTTCGAATCTTATAATCAGCAGACTTGTTATGACTCGATGGTCTAAGAGTGTGTGTGTGTGTGTGTGTGTGTGTGTGTGTGTGTGATTTGGATTTTTAACGTAGCTTTAACAATTTTTCAGTCGTATCACTACGATGTCTGCAGTGTGGCAGTTTATAGCGATGTCTAGCACTGGGGCATCATGCCGCAGACATGTAGCATGATGCCCCACCCAGTCACATTATCCTGACACCAGGCCGACCAGTCTTAACACTAACCTCTTTATGCTGAGCGCTCTGCGAGGCATCTGTTAGCACCATTTTTGTAAGTCTTTCGTCGATGGTCTAAGTAACAGAAAAGAGCAAAACCAACAAGTTTTGTAAAATTTCAACAAATTATTTATTTATCTAGAAAACAAATTGAAATTTTAGAAAAGAACTTTGTATTGTGAATTAAATCCTTAATAGTCCTATAAAGTTCTGTGAGAAGTGCAAAAGTATAGTGTTCCGAATGAATTCCACTGGTGTTCCGAATGAATTCTAAACTTGAAAGTGTTGATGTACTGATAACTTAGAATTGTGTTAATTTGCTAACATCTTGATGTATCACCATGATGTAATTCGTAAATGCTTCTAAATGAATCCAGAATAATAAAATAATGATTTTGTCCTAAAGGATTATTGAGCAGGTATTTCCAGTGAATGATTTAAATAAACAAATCCACTCAAATATTAAATGAAATACAACTAAAATTGATTTCTTTAAAGACTGATGTTAAGATTGGAATACAGAATTTCTGTTTACTTGCAGAATTTCTGTTTACTTCTCCCTTACATAAAACCTAAGTCACAATATGAGAGTTAAAAGTACTTTTCTAGAACATTCTAAGTTGCCAACAATATCAGGTCTATTACGAAAACTTAGTAAAGAGCATGACAAACAGCAGGTACACCAGGAATTATCAAGGGGAAAGCCCGTATCCTAAACTCAAATCAAGGTAAACATATTTTCTAAAAATAATAATAATCATAATATAGAATCTACAACCATAAATAAAAATGAGCTATGCAGTATGTTGTTTACATAAAAAGAAAAGAAAGACATTGGTCATGTAGGCCCAACTCCTACTATCAGTTATGAATAAAATTCTATCACGCAATGCACATTTATACATATCATATAATCATGGACAACAGCCAACACACAATACAAATTAAATATATATATAGCATATAATCATGGACAACAGCCAACACACAATACAAATTAAATATACATAGCATATAATCATGGACAACGGCCAACACACAATACAAATTAAATATACATAGCATATAATCATGGACAACAGCCAACACACAATACAAATTAAATATACATAGCATATAATCATGGACAACAGCCAACACACAATACAAATTAAATATACATAGCATATAATCATGGACAACAGCCAACACACAATACAAATTAAATATACATTTCATATAATGATGGATAACAGCCAACACACAATGCAAATTACATATACATAGCATATAATCATGGACAACAGCCAACACACAATACAAATTACATATACATAGCATATAATCATGGACAACAGCCAGCACACAATACAAATTAAATATACATAGCATATAATCATGGACAACAGCCAACACACAATACAAATTAAATATACATAGCATATAATCATGGACAACAGCCAACACACAATACAAATTAAATATACATTTCATATAATGATGGATAACAGCCAACACACAATACAAATTACATATACATAGCATATAATCATGGACAACAGCCAACACACAATACAAATTACATATACATAGCATATAATCATGGACAACAGCCAACACACAATACAAATTAAATATACATTTCATATAATGATGGATAACAGCCAACACACAATACAAATTACATATACATAGCATATAATCATGGACAACAGCCAACACACAATACAAATTAAATATACATAGCATATAATCATGGACAACAGCCAACACACAATACAAATTAAATATACATAGCATATAATCATGGACAACGGCCAACACACAATACAAATTAAATATACATAGCATATAATCATGGACAACAGCCAACACACAATACAAATTAAATATACGTAACACGATTAAACTTGTGACAGGTTTTTTGATATCAGTAAGATAGAGGAAAATACATGTTTTACCTTAAAGGTTTTGACTTTAAGTAAGGTATTAGTTTTGCAAACTTGTAATTTTACTTCTTACTCTGGTTCTTGATTAAGTAATTCTTCCAAGAGGCTACTCATATCTTCACTAATTTTCATTATCGTCTAAATCAACAGTGTAGTTGAAAGTAGGGAAATGCTACACCACCAGAACGGAAAGTTCGATCGGTATGGGATTTTCATGAAAAGGCTTATTGTGGTGTCTAGTTGGTCTTAATTAAAAGTTGTGCCGACTGATTTCCAATATGGCCGCCACAGTGACCATCTGTAAAATCCAACAGCCACTCATCCTACATGGGAAGTCATATCGATATTCGGTTATCACCATAAAATTACTTATGATGTCTGGTTGGTACTAAATGAAAATGGTGGAGACCTGTCATCCCTTATGCCAAACATGTCCGTCATGCTGAATATCTCATTATTGCTACTTGTCCAGAATTGATTGTCACATCAACATTTCACCAAACAACTTATGACATCTAGTTGGTCCTGAATAGAAATGGTGCGCTCAAACAGCCAATATGGCTACCATAATGAACATATTGAAAGTCTTGTTACTTA
The DNA here is from genome assembly GCA_016617855.1 of Megalonaias nervosa. Taxonomy (NCBI): domain Eukaryota; kingdom Metazoa; phylum Mollusca; class Bivalvia; order Unionida; family Unionidae; genus Megalonaias; species Megalonaias nervosa. The sequence continues at coordinate 35,536 of JAECUM010006079.1, forward strand.
TTCGCCTGAATGGATTGATGGTCATAATGACGTGGAGTTTTCATCAGAAGTTTCCTGATAGTGTCTTAGTGTGAAACTCGATTGATATACATTTCCTATAGTGTCTAAGTGTGGAAATTAAACAGGAATAATCAGCTTTTATACTCATTCGAGTAGGTGACTGACCAGGCGTTTATCCGTTTAGGCCTTAGAGTCACAGCGAACAAATCCCATTTAGTCTGCAATTTTCGTTTTAGAACGATATATTTATTGCCTAGAACATGTTGAATTTTTTTGCCCCTAGATTTTCCAAGACTGCTTTTGAGAATTTCTGTGGTAACATAGTTTGAGAAGTTCAGAGCAAAGTGAAAGGTTAAACGCGAGTAAACCAAATATTTTCATCCAAGTGGAAGCTGCGGTAGAATCAGGTCCAGCCTGTATGTTAAAACTGTGGATGACGTCATGCAGGTAAATTCAGTATTTGTACACAATCAAATGTGGGTTAAATGGGAACGGGTATACGGTGTGCACCACGGAAATTAAGTATAGCCATTGATCAATGACATAAAAAGATTCTCACGACTTTAAAGGTGGAATTGAAGTGCACAACGTACGAGTTTTTTAGTTTCTGATACTGTCCTGAATACGATTGGGTACAAATCTAGCCGAATATATTATTATGCTTTTGCGGGTATGCCCGAAAAACGGTTTATAATTTGTAGTTTATTTACACGTTGTGGCGAAGTAAACAATACCATCTAGCTGTGTGATTTGATTGATCAGTGGCCATGGAACTGCATATTATGCAGTTGTATTGATTCACAAGTTGATTCACAACATCACACTTACACGAGAGATATGATAATAGTTCCTGACACCACACTGCTGATTTACATGTGAACTTCTTTTGTAAATTTACAATTTTCTCTTTACTGTTCTATGTGTATGTGTACTTGTGTGTATGTTGTGTGTCTGTACGTGTGTGTGTATGTGTTGTGTGTTAATATTTAGTTGAAATTGTCGAATAAAGCATTGAATTATCTCTTGTTGTTATATATACAGTATCTGTCTTCCCTCATGTACAACTTCTCGCAAGCTGTTTGACCTATTTACACATGATTTTGCAGCGAGCGTTATGGATATACGCCCTTTCCAGTTTGTTTAAATAATGCCCGTCTTTAATTCAAAATTGCTTTCATTACCAAAATAGCAACATCAACGTAGTTTTGAACATGTACTCGCCATTTTTAAGTTTTAGCTCACCTAACATTAAGAGCAAGTCAGCTTATGCTCCGGTCTTTAGTCCATATTGCGTCGTCTATCGTGCGTCGTACTTTATATTTCTTTTTTCAAATGTTTCACAAGCTGCTTGATCAATTTGCACACGATTTTACAAGGAGGATTTGGGCACCGAAGAATTTTTTAATATTATGGACAAATGATGTTGATGTGGTATTTTACACATGGCTGTATATACACAAACTGAAATCCTTTTAATAAATCTTTTTCCTAATATATGCGATCAGCAGCATTAGAAAAAGATATACAGATAACATTCTGCTTATCTTGCATTTGATTATTGGCGGATGTCGGCCAGGGGAGTGTGCTCAGCTTCACTTGAGTCTCTTATTTGAAGATTTTTTTTAATGGGAATGGCAGTTGTAAGTTATAAGAGCTTGTAGCCTATCCCGGTTACGTTGTTTGCAAGAATAATATGTATAATCCATTATTTTCCATTTATTGTACTGTTCAATAAATATTTTACAATACAAGGATTAAAAGATGCTTCTACGTGGCATATTTCTCACCTGCTGATTTATTATTTGATCCGTCCATGTTATTGCTGTGCCCTGAGAGAGATCCTGCTGAAGAATACGCGTGTAATTATTTGTATTGTGTATTAGTATGTAAACACTGACAAGTGCAGCTCAATCAACCACTTAAGAAGAGCAACCTTTCATCCAGAAATCCCAATCTTGGCAGCTGGCTTGTAATGCTAGAGAGTATTTCTAAAGCCAGAGACCAGATGGGTTGTAATTTAGAGTTTTTGGCTTAATACAGTGCGATCGTCTCTCATTTTGAATCTCCTTTATCGAATAATGGCGTGCGTGGGTGTGGGTGGGTGTGGTGGGGTGAGGTGGAGTAAGGTGTGTGTGTGTGTGTGTGTGTGTGTGAGAGAGAGAGAGAGAGAGAGAGAGAGGGGCTGGAGCTAGTGAAATAATTGCTGTTTCATGTTATCCTTCTCTTACATTTATGTTTTTACTGCAGAAGATTTATGTACTTTCAATGTACAGTATATGTTATAAACATGTTCATCCAGTGTCCTTACGGTACATGTGAGCAGTGGAAGCAGATCAAGTCTTGTTATGTCTTGTCTATCATTCACACTTTTGGTACACATTGCGATAGAAATCATTGGGTCTTTTCATAAAGCCACTTTTTTGTCTTGCCTATCATTGTGGCCGTTTGCTTCATAATCCGAGAGAAATCAATGTGTCTTTTAATTATGCGACATAGGCTATACACCAGTAATGATACTTCAAGGGCATTAGTAATTTGAGCTGCGACGTTAGAATCCACTTTTTGAATTCACCTCGAAACCACTCGATTCCATTCCAATAACATTAGACCTTGTGTTTATTTTGAATGAACATATTGTGTTAAACCTGACTACCCATCTGTTAAGTGGATGTTCGCTTGGTATGTACACTAAAAACAGACGGGGTCCTCAAAAAGGAAAGGCATCACAGTTTAATTCAAGCTTCATACCTTCCAAGAAGTTAATAGCGTAAGAAATTTATTGTCATTTGCAGGTGACGAGTGGACGTTGGCGATTGTCACTCGAACAGTACGAGTCTATACAATTTTCACAAGAAATATATTTTGGCAGAAGAGCTCAGCTGGTTGCGTGTCGTATTTGTAATCCAAATATAACCTCTTGCGCACGCGTTCGTACGCACTTTTTGTTCTTGCTTGGATCCTATAATAAATTTGTGCCTAGACAAATATGAAATGATAATTTATTGCAAATAAATATAAAAATGTATTCACAGTCATGTATTTTGTTCTTCCCATTCTTGCCATCTCTCCACGTTCCTGTCAGTTTTCTCTTCATTATGTGTAACTTTCACTTCTTACGTTTCTTTATGTTTACATTTCATACGTGTGATATTTATGTCAAGAAGCGAGCAAATTACATTTGACAAAAGATTATAAAATCATATTATTCTGAAATTTCACTAGTTACTCTCTCTCTCTCTCTCTCTCTCTCTCTCTCTCTCTCTCTCTCTCCGCGCTCCATAAGGCAAAGTGAGCTTATGGTGTGACCCTGCATGTGTCGTGCCTCGTCCGTCTGTCAGCAATCGCTTATTATCACTCCGGAATTCATATATCTTATCTGACATGAATCAAATTTGGATTGTAGGCTTACATCAGCCATATCTCTTAACCACACTGGAATTCACACTTCATATCCGCATTTGATCAAACTTGAAATATAGGCTTATGTAATCAAGATGTTGGATTGGCTACATAAAGAGCGATATCCACGCATATTAATAAGGTAATCTTGCTTCTGATTGGCTGACCTCGTTACCACACCGGAGGCCAAATTTCTGATCGGATTTTGATTAAACTCGAAATATATGCGTATAGCGTTACGATATCATAACTAGACACTGAGCGAGATCTAGGCATACTAGTGGAGCAGCCTTGCATTATTGCTGGAGCTTGTTACCACGCGGAAAGCCAAATTTCTTTCCCAGTTTTGATAAAACTTGAAATACGGGATTATATAAAGTTCTTGTACAGTGAACAAGATCCACGCGTGATAATGAGATGATCGTGCATCTGAATTGCGGTGTTTGTCGCCACACTGGCAAGCATAATTTAGACCTGATTTTGATCAAGCTGCTGACTGAGTCTGATTACGAGCAAAGACTAATGATGTAATCTTGTATCTGACTGACTAAGCGTGATGTCGCGATGGAGGCTGAATTCCGATTACCCCACCTTGGCAAATAATCTTATATTTACATTGTCGTGGACATAATATATATATATATATATATATATATATATATATATATATATATATATATATATATATATATATATATATATATATATAACACGTGAGATAGGCGCATAATAATGACATTTCTTGCACCTGACTGACTAAGCTTTCTCGTCCATTTTCAAAAACACTTGGTAAATGGGTTTTACATCATCAACATCTTGGATTAGCAAGACATTACGTCTTATTATTTCTCTTGCAATATTTTAGAATTAATTTGTAATAGAATATAAAAACAAAGGTGGAAATATCAATATGATTTAAAGAGTGGGAGCTAGTACAGGTATGTTGTGTCTTTCCAACATTTCATAAGCCTGCTTAGTGAAATGGTCAACTGTTAAGTTATGTATGCTGTGTGAGTGATATCAGGCCCACATGGGTCTTTTTGTCTAATTGAAACAATGCTTTGCTGTATTGTTTATGGATACCTGTATCATAACTTATTTTAACCAAATTGTGTGTTGTTTTTTTTTCTTTCTTCTCATACGTTGTTACTCATGTCATAGGAAGTTTTCGCCCGCTGTTTCAGGAATACGCTGTCGGGCATTGTTATGCCTTGTAAAGGTAGTTTCCACGGGCTGGATTAGGTTGTTGGGCATTGTTATGCACTGTACAGGAAGTTTCCACACGCTGTGTACGGAACAAGTTGTTTAGCATTGTTATTGTATAGGCAGTTTCCTTGCTCTGGAACAAGTTTTCGTGCATTGTCAGCTGTTGCATAGGCAGTTTCCACACGCTGTCTTAGGAACAAGTTGTCGGGCATTGTTATGCATGGTACAGGAAATTTCCGCACGCGGAGGAACAAGTTGTCGGGGGTTGTTATACGTTGTACAGGCAGTTTCCGCACACGAATGAACATGTTGTAGGGCATTGTTACACACTTTATAATCAGTTTCCGCGCACTGTCTAAGGAACATGTTTGTCTGGCATTGTTATGCATTGTAATGGCAGTTTCCAGACTGTGTCAAAGGATTAACTTGTTTAGCAGGTTCAAGTCAAAACATAAGATAAATATTAAAGGAGTGGGAGCAACGGAGAAGAGGCGAACGATCTTTAAAATGTATTCCCCATTAAAGTATAGATACTGTACATGCGTTGTACAAGTAACGCATTCTTTAAATGGTGTTTCTCGTCTTTAAAAAAAAAATAGATGGGTTATGAATCATTTTGTAATCGATAATAGCAAAGTAATTTGGGTCTATCTATTCTCATTGATTCAGAATTTCAACTTAAGCCAAATTGTTCTTGCAAATTATTGAGTGGAAGGGGAATTATAGACTGGTACAAGGATGTGCATTTTAGACTGGTACAAGGATGTGCATGTTAGACCGGTATAAGGATGAGCATTTTAGACTGGTGCAAGGATGAGCATTATAGATTGGTGTAAGGACGTAAGGATTTGCATTTTAGACTGGTACAAGGATGAGCATTGGAGACTGGTGCAGTGATGAGCATTATAGATCGGTACAAGGCTGAACATTGGAGACTGGTGCAAGGATGAGCATTATAGACTGGTGCAAGGTGACTTTGAACATTTAGATATTACTTTGGTAAATGTTGGTCCGACAAATGATGATGATCGAAGTTTTATATACAGATTGGAAGAATGTATAGCGGGAAATGGTTGAGAAATACCTATTGGTGGGAAATATTAGTAGAAAAACGTATTGGTGAAATATACTTACCGGTTAGAAACCCTCATTGGTGTGGATTTTAATATATTAATCGATTATAGTTTGGAAACGTAGTTGGAGGTGGAGTTCAGTCACATACCAGAGATATTTTTAGTCAGTTTATCGAAAAATGTGGTCTTTTTCACAGATGGCGCATTTACATCCAGAGAAGAAACAGCTTACTGGCACTCCATGATAAATAGTGTTTTCAAAAGGGAAATTATACCGTTAATTTTGTTTTGACCAATCGGCAGTTACATTTGATTTAGAGCTTGTTGATGAAAACAGACAAACAGTTTGAAAGTATGGTATGACAGGTATGGAATTAAATATTGCAGCAGATCCCGATTTAGAATTGGCATTGATAAGAGATGTAGACCGCGCCTAGAAAATAAACCTCGGACGGAAAAAGAATAACACATTGGGAGAGAAAGAGTTGCACTGAATGCAAATAATGGAAACAACCTAAGTGAAAAAGAAGCGAAAAGACAGCCGGACAAGGTGACTGAGGAAGAAGACAAATTACATGATGAAACAGAAAACAGGAGTTGATATTTTAATACCTCATAAATATGTTTCAATCCTTGCAATCCTGTGCCGTCATTATCACATCAGTCACGTGATAAAAGTAAGTACTATTAATGAGAAGGCTCGAAATAAGCTAATGCTTGTTGCGTAATCCTCCATAGCTCTTGTTGGATATTTATTTTCTTTCCATGATGGCCTTAGCAATTAAATACTGTTTAAATAATATTAATCAACTTACGTAAGGAAAATAAAACCAGAACGTCACATATGATGATGAGCATTTATGTGAATATTTCTTGTCATTCGATGAATGCATTAGTATGTTAACAAATATGAATATTAATACAAGTTCTGGTCCCGATGATATTACCTGCGAATCCGACAAAATTTTGTTGGTGTCATTTTGAAAAGTTGGTGGTTTTCTGGTAGAGGAATTTAACTTCCAAAAAGAAAGACTGTCTGGTTTGGAATATCTTAGTACAATTTCCCAAACGGGACAGGATTTGACCGACTTGTATTCCAATTACAAAGCCCCAAACGGGACAGGATTTGACCGACTTGTATTCCAATTACAAAGCCCCAAACGAGACAGGATTTGACCGACTTGTATTCCAATTACAAAACCCCAAACGGGACAGGATTTGACCGACTTGTATTCCAATTACAAAGCCCCAAACGGGACAGGATTTGACCGACTTGTATTCCAATTACAAAGTCCCAAACGGGACAGGATTTGACCGACTTGTATTCCAATTACAAAGCAGTGAGTTTACTGAATACAGGCTGTACAATATACAATACAAAATTGCCATCAAGATAAGAAGATTCTCCCCATGACAATGTTTGAACGACAGACAATTTTTTTTTTTTATGATAAAAATGGTCAGATTAGTCAGAAGAATAAAATGTATTGTTTTCTAGTAAATTTCCTTTTCTTGAGTTAGCGTACTTTTTTATATAGTAGACCAGTTATAAACATGCCTGCATAGTTATGAAACAGATTTGCTGCGTCAGATGCTGGCATACATCCATAAGCAATACTGTAATTGTAGCTGTCCCATCAAAGTCTGTCATCCATATACAGTATTGGAATTGCACAGACATACAGTTGTCCACCCAAAGGCTGCCATCCATATACATTATTGGAATTGTAGATAAGTACAGCTGTCCAGCCAAAGGCTGTCAGCCGTATACATTTTTGGAATTATAGAGAAATACAGCTGTTCCACCAAAGGCGGTCATCTATATACAGTATTGGAATTATGGGGAAATACAGCTGCCCCACCAAAGGCTGTCATTCATATACAGTATTGGAATTGTAGAGAAATACAGCTGTCCCACCAAAGACTGTCATTCCAATAAAGTTTTGGAATCGTATGGAACTGCAGCTGTCCCACCAATAGGCTGTCATCCATACACAATATTGGAATTGTAAAGAAATACAGCTTTCCCACCACAGGCAGTCATCTATATACAGTATTGGAATTGTAGAGAATGCAGCTGGCACACAAAAAGGCTATCAAAAGAGATTTGAGGCATTTTCATTTGCATAGATCACTGTAATATATACTGCATCGAAATTTGTGTGCGAAAACTTGTGTATTTAAAAATTGTTTACGGGAATTTTTATAATGACTAGCATATTTTATAGGAATGAGCTGTGACAGTTTAGAAGAAAAAAAAAAACTTTGCACAGGTATCGGCACAGAGTGTGTGTGTGTGTGTGTGTGTGTGTGTGTGTGTGTGAGAGAGAGAGAGAGAGAGAGAGAGAGAGAGAGAGAGAGAGAGATTTAATTAGCACATTCTTGATAGCTATGACTTATGACCGGATCACGTTCATTTAAAAAAAAACTCTAATAAAAATCTTTTGTTTGGAAGTCACTAAATTAAAAGAAGCTTATTAACAGGATGCTGGGTAACAGAAAAGTAATCGTGAAAAGGAAATGTAAATTTGGTATCGGTGACAAATCTCTCTTGAAAATAGCAATTTCCCTGATCGATGGCAGCCAATGAACTTAGTTCCTTGCTACTTGTTCTTGTTTTTTCTCCACCGCTGATTAGAGCGGATTTGTAAGCGGATGCTTCAAACGTAATTCGATGTATTTTTGTATCGATTCCATGTGAGGCGCCGGCAGGCGGATTTGATCAATGCCTTAATTGAATGTTGGATCGATATTGTTATAGAGAGCTTTGAATCCAGTCGTGCGCTAATATCTATATAATGATGACAGGTCATACTATGCAGCTGACACAAGCGGTATATTATGCACGCCCTTTGGGCTCCATGTAGATAGGATATGCTGGTAATAGAACTATATAGATAATTGGAATCAGACAGAAAGCTATACCGACAAGTAGCAAGGTCACTATGGATAGCCAGGTGCAGGTGTTTTGTAATGCCCAGCTGGGTCTAATTTGGCAGCTTGTAAAATCGTTAGAAAGTGCAGAAATATTGACATCAGCACAGCAGCTACGTAAACAAAGGAGCTGAAGTTATGCATAGAGGAGTCTAATAAATTCGAGTGTATATTTTCAGGATTATGCTTACGATACAAGTCTTTGTTTTTCTTTCTTTCTTTCCTTATTGTCCTGTTTTACCTTTTATAATATAAATTAATAGTCTTGTGTGTGTGTGTGTGTGTGTGTGTGTGTGTGTGTGTGAGAGAGAGAGAGAGAGAGAGAGAGAGAGAGAGAGAGAGAGAACTAGCTAGCTTATATTGTATGAAAGCCAATTAGGATTACATTTTAGAGTGTAAATATTCAAGTTTCAAAATTAATACAAATTACTCTTGGTATTGGGAAATGTTATTGTTAGGACAATAAGTTTTTTTTTTTCTTGTTCATAAAATAAACCTTCTTGTTACTACTAATTCTTTTTCTTGAGCCCACGACCTCGATTTATCCGTTTATATTTAAAAATCGATATCCGGCCAGCTCCCTGGAGGAATTTGCACATGTATGTATTGCCATTCATCCGTCGTTCATTTGGCGTCCAGCATTAGTCATTCCTCATCTAGTAGCAGTTGTTTGTTATCGCATTCGTCATAAAATAATAAGAAGACAGACTTGAAACTGAAATAGTTATATTTTCAGGTTTGGTTAGTTTTAAAAAAAAACAAACGGTTCCTTTCGGACATTCATTTATATTGTCTGTCACGGCGGCCATCACGGAAATTTTGTTTCTGTTATGGCCACTAATTATTAAAGAACGAGATTTGTATATGGCTGATCCTAAAGACAAATACAAATACTTTCAATCTGATCTACAACATCTTGAAAATCATTTTATCGCAGGACTCCTGAAAAGATTTTCGTATGGGCAGTACGTCTTCGATAACACTTCTTATGGTATGCAGTTGGTCCTCAGTGAAAATAATTCCGATTTGATCTCCAACAGAATTGGCGACCATTTTGACAATATTGTTATAGTTACTCCTGCTGGACGGAATCTCAAATCATCTTGGAAGTTTTCATTCAAGGACGTTTTACTGCCACGAGTTGGTGCGTATGATGTTGTGTCCGTCCGTCCGTTGCTAATTTCGTTTTGACACAATAACTAGAGTTGTTTACATCGACAGTTACCAAAACCTGTGGATGGTTGGACGTTCAAGGTCATTGTGACTGAAAGAAGAATAAATTAAGTCTGCACAATTTCAATTCGCGTCCATGTACCTTTACTAAAGAGGGCCCGGGTGGCCGAGTGGTCCAAGACGTTCGCCTTTACAATCATTGACATGTCACCTATGTCGGCGTGTGGTCAAGTCTCGGCTTTTCCAACTTGGATACGTGAGAACGCTTGGCAGTAGTTTCCCTTGGGTCTCTGATTCTTCCTGGGTTCTTTCTCCACCACATATACTGGCTGCCAAGTATAGCCTATCACGTGCTGAAAAATAGCGTAAACCCGCATAACACTTTCGCCAGCAGTATGTGGATGGCTTTCACATTAAGTAGTAAAGAATCGTATTGGTTAGGGGATCAAAGGTCAAAGGTCATGTCACAGTGACGAGAAAAATAATTTTTGCAGAGTTCCAGAGTAAATTCCGTGACCAAACTTTGTGTATGGAGTACATTTAGGGTCATAAGGACACCAATGGATTATGGGGTCAAAATTGCATTGACGTTTAAATTAGTACTTGCAAACTTGAACAAACACTTGCATTGTTTTCGAATAGTTTCAGATAATACGAACATTTTAGTATCGTTAACAGCAGGCACGTTAAATACGTCTTTCTTTAGTGATGGCGTTTTAGTTCACTTCCAAGCTGTGATATTTTTGGAAAAAACAGGAAAGAGAGGAACTCTGCTCTGTAAAGCAGATTACAAATCTATGCTTGCGCTTGCGTGAATGCCCAAGTTGGCGAAATATTTCTGACACCGTATAAGATACAAAATACAAATGTATTTTTAATGGCAATGAAACTGTCAATGTAAACAAAGAGTTCATAATTTCGAGTTAGTTGTCAGAAAGGGCGTCTCGACCGGTGGTTGAGGTGGTATTTTAAAATGTTTGCCAGGAGAAAGTGACAGGATATGGTTCATTGTTTGTGTCTTTCTTTTAACCAAGGGACATGTGCGTATTGCAGGGTTCCTGCAGTCATCGAAATCCTGGAAAAGTTTGTAAATTATAGACAAGCATTATAAGGGCCTTGAAAAGTTTTGAAATTTTCGTAAGTCTTTCAAATATTTGGAAAAGTCGTAGAATTTGGTTATTTCTCATTATCTGGTCACATTTTTGTTTACCAATGCAAACGTTTGAACATCCTACCCAACTTAGATAATGAAATTTGTTGGAGTAGGTTCCTCAAAAACCCGGTGATCTTAACTGCAATTCAAAATCATACATACGACACTCAAAAGAGAATGATCTATCCAGTAGGATGAGGTATGCCCAAAACCATCTTACAAATGTTTTGGGGTTAAATATACATGTTAGATATGTATTACAGGTCGCAATAGGTACTCTTGAAATTGGTAAAAGGTCTTGGAAAAGTTCTGCAAAAGTCATGGAATTACATTTTTTAAAGATTGCAGGAACCCTGGTATTATAACTAATATTATATTTTATCTTCATTTAAGCAATTGACATGTGGGTAATATAATTAATATAAAATGGTATCTTCTTTTAACCAATGGACATATACTTAATATAACTAGTATTATGCATATGTCTCATTAATGATAAATTACTAGTGTGTACTAGATGCATTTGTGAAGCTAAGTCACCAATAGTCAGTAAAGAACGTGTTTATTCCTCAGCAAGGCTTACTTCGAGAAAGCCGTCAGAATTTCTGCTGATAGAGACACCAAAATCTTTATTGAGAAGTATTTTATATTGTTGTCTTGAGATTAGTTTTTCTTTTTTATTTCAAGCATCAAACACCGTATATATCTAAAACCATACTACGTTATCCAATATGGCCGCAAGTGACATGAAAATAGATACCGTCTTATTTGCTTCTATCATAAAGCACCGCACTTGTGGTGTTTCTGGAGCACCGTACTCTGAGATCTATATGACACACACAATTTCCATCCGGTTTGCAAAGTAAATGGGGACGATGGCGGAAGGCGCGAGGCCTGGAAAGGCTTCATTCAGCCAAAAGGCCTTTCTTTGGCCTTTAAGACCTGTATTTTTCGTTGCAGTTCTGACACATTTTGGTAATTCTTTGCTTTCAGGGCACGAGATGGAGAAATGTCCATTAGCGGACCAAAGTTCCGGCTACTACTGTAAACAGTGCGGCCAGCCGTCTTTCCAACCAAACGAAAATCGATGGGGAGATCAATGCAGACTGAGGTAAGCCCCTTTCCTGCACGATATTTCGTGGATTGCGATAAGCCCTCGAACGTTTATTTGTCGAAACAAATTATTTGGAGCACCATCCATAGCATTTCTAGAACAACGTTCATAGAATCGTTGGAAATCCCGCCTACTCAGGACTGAAAGTCTTCTGTTCTTCTTTTTGTTTCAACATATTAAGAAATGTGTTGTTTATTTAAAAGGTGGACAGTCTCTTACAGTTTTGTCGTATAAATATCGTTTTTTCGCCGAATGTCGTGGAACCTCCATCATAGCTTATTTGTCTCACAAGGTCAAAAACACTCATAGATCGGACAATGTTTGTCATTTAAGTCATTATTCCCTCGGGTACGTGTCCCTCCATTCGTAAACTATTTTGTTCGATATTTGAAATTTAAACGGTAAGATATTTTGACGAAATTTTGCGCACGTATGAATTGTTGGACCGTGACCTGTTAAGCACATTAACGTAAGGGTCATGGCAGAACTAATTTAAACTGCTGTTGTTAGCCGTAGGTCCCCTACCCCCCCCCCCATTTAGACATTTGATGCATTGCAAAGTTTAGAACGTATAATAAATAAGCACTGTGACCCCGTTAAGAATAACAGAACTAGTGCGGAACCAATGGCAGAATGGTTTGTTGTTTATACTGTCTGCATGAATAACAATGCATAAAACTAGGCTGAAGACTTTTTAACACACATACGATATTCATGCTTTAAGAATGGTCTTGTGTCTGTATGCTATAATTTCCTCGTATCATTCTTCCCATTAAGGAGTGGAAAGTAGCAGACAGCTCTGTCGAAAGTACACAGAGATGGTAACGGTTGGTATTTAGGAGCCGTGATTTTGACAAATCAATGGAAGTTTGTTGGAGCTTTCTTTTGGGTTGGGTTCAGTTTGAAGAATAATTGCTTTAGAACTCCGTAGCTGTTGCCAAGAATCGGTTGGCAAGCGTAGACGCTCCAGGAGTAATACCAAAAATACCGAGCAATACTGAAGAGATTCTTTAGGCCAGCTTGAGCAAGAACTATTATTACAGTATTAAAAAAAATTAAAACACACCATGCATGAAGAGTTGCTACAATAATGGTGGTGTAAATATTGAGGATGATTGGTTTTGTTGTAGTTTGGTATGGTGATTTACGGCACAACAACAAAAGTAGGTTATTTAGCCCCGAAGCAAATGTCTTGTTCAGTGACACAACACGATAGCCGGCCTTGGCTGATGCACAGGTTGGATTCAATCCCGCATCATTTCAGTCACGAGGCTGGCACGCAAACCAATCTTGATGATGATGAAAATGGTGATGGCGATGAAGTTCACGATACTGATAATAATAATTGTGGTTGTGTTGTTTTTTATGATGATGGTACTGGTGGTGATAGTAGTAATAGTAGTGATGTGATGACGAACATGATCATGACAATTATAACGATGAAGGCAGCGATGAGTGTGGTGATTTTGACGACGACGACGACGACGACGACGACGATGATGATGACATAGTCAAATCAATTATATTTAGCATTATAGTTCATAATTATTTTAATTATAGCTGCGCCAACCGTGGACTGTTGGGTAGCTATCTTTCTCGTAATGGCGATTCTGTTGAAGTTTTACAAATGAATACTCATCATCATATGATATAAAAAGTAAACTTTGGCATCCATTCATTCATGTCGTTTTCTCTTTGGCATCCATTCATTCATTTCGTTTTCTCTTTGGCATCCATTGATGCATTTCGTTTTCATTTTTGCATCCATTGATGCATTTCATTTGTTTTTTGCTTTTGATGGTCTTGAAAATTCATTTAAGAAGCCGAAGAAGTTATACTCTCGTTGAATATAACGCCTTTTGAAATACTTGTTCATTTTCAACTCTGTTAATCAGTCTTATTCATTGATCTTCTGTCCATGATATCAGGTCAGTGTCAGAGGTCATAAGCATGTAAATTCTGTGTTGCACTTATTGTATATTGTGAATATATTTTTGACTTGTAAGGTAATATATTTGCTTCCAGATTTGGTGTGTTGGAATTCCTCAAGAATATCAGAGATAGTTTCAACATTCAGCCGTTAGTAATAATGAATAGGCAAAAGAAATCGAGTTGTCATAGATTCCAACAAGCACTCTACATCGAGTAGAGCATCAGCCCCATGGATGGACTTTCGTTTATGTATTCATTTTATTTCAGGCGAGTTTGCACGAAGGAGTACATGAAGTACAAGGAACACGGGAGCAACATTAAGGACGCAGTGTGCGAATGTGACACAGGATACCACTTTGAGAATATAGACCAGAGAGCGTGCGTACCCAACAAAATATGTTCAAAAGGGTATGGCCAGGGGCCATATGGTAAGGAATTTCCATTTCAGAGTCCTTTAATTAAAGTTAAATTAATTTCCTCATAAATACTTGGAATTTAATAATTAAAATTATCACATATTAATAAGTTTCTGTTTAGTTTTTGATTAAAATGAAAAGATGAAAACCTGATTTTGTGAAGGATAGAGGACAATATATCCACTAACGCCACAAACATGTTGCTTATATTATAAATGAAGACATTATGTCATGTCTGTTGTATTGCAGGTGAAGACATTATGTCATGTCTGCTATATTGCAAATGAAGACATTATGTTGTGTCTGTTATATTATTAATGAACATATTATGTCATATCTGTTATATTATAAATGAAGACATTGTGTCTTGTCTGTTATATTATAAATGAACACATTATGTCATGTCTGTTATATTACAAATGAACACATTATGTCATTTCAGTTATATTGCAAATGCCTACATGTCATGTCTGTTATATTGCAAATGCCTACATGTCATGTCTGTATATTGCAAATAACGACATTATGTCATATCTGTTATATTGTAAATGAAGACATTATGTCATGTCTTATATTGCAAATAAATACATGTCATGTCTGTTATTTTACAAATGAAGACATTTTGTTATATCTCTTATATAGAAACAAATTATGTCATATCTGTTATATTGCAAATGAAGACATAATGTCATGTCTTATATTGCAAATGAAGACATTATGTCATGTATGTTATATTGCAAATGAAGACATTATGTCATGTATGTTATATTGCAAATGAAGACATTATGTCATGTATGTTATATTGCAAATGAATACATGTCATATCTGTTATATTGCAAATGAATACATGTCATATCTGTTATATTGCAAATGAAGACATTATGTCATGGTAGGTTTAGCAGAGGTAGACATAAATTATTATGGTAGCTGCATAGGTGGTGACATTGTTGAGATTATAAAAGTTATTTTATTATTTGTGTTGTTAGCCAAACTTTTTATTGGATTGTGATATTGGCCTACTGCATTGCCCTTATGTATTTGTGTTTTCTGAATCTTTATGATCCAGAAGTGCAGGGTCAAGGTCATTTATTTGTTTTTATGCCTCATCATAATATGGTCATTTACATCCATCCATTTCTAGAATCTTGTTAGTTAGGCCACATACAGGCCAGAAAATTTAGGCTGTGTAATTTGGTTGATGACCCAATTAGAATTTTGAACCGCAAAACTATTTTTCAAGTTTTTGCACATATTTGAACTTAATGGATTTTGATTTTTTTTTGACAAAAGGCATTGTTAGTACCATTATGCAAAAAACCACTTGCCCTAGTTAGATTTTCATGTCATTATAATATGTTTAAAAAAATAAATAGCTAAAATTTGTTAACTTTTGTTGATGAAAGGCTTTTAGGATGGCATTAGGACAGTGATGGAATACAACCATTGCAAATACAAATCTGTTGGTTTTGCATATCCTAATGAATAAACCATATACTCAACTCATTTCTAATGAATAGGCCATATACTCATTTCTTTTCTAATGCCATATACTCCATTCCTTTCTAATGAATAAACCATATACTCCACTCCTTTACAATGAATAAACCATATTCTCCACTCCTTTCCAATGAAATCATTATATACTCCACTCCTTTCTAATGAATAAACCATATACTCTGCACCTTTACAGTGAATAAACCATATACTCCACTCCTTTCCAATGAATAAGCCATATACTCCACTCCTTTCTAATGAATAAGCTATATACTGAATTCCTTTCTAATGAATAAACCATATACTCCACTCCTTTCTAGTGAATAGACCATATACTCCACTCCTTTACAATGAATAAACCATATACTCCACCTTTGTAATGAATATACTATTTATCCCACTACTTTCTAATGAATATACTATACATTCCATGTCTTTCTAATTAATATATTCTGTGTTCCATGTCTTTCAGTGAATATTCAATATATACTCCATCCCTTTCAATAAATATACTTTATATTCCATACTATTCTGATGAATATAATTATATATTCCACATCTTTCAATGATTATACTCTATATCCCATGTCTTTCTAATGAATATGCTTTATATTCCATGTCTTTCTAATGAATATGCTTTATATTCCATGTCTTTCTAATGAATATGCTTTATATTCCATGTCTTTCTAATGAATATGCTTTATATTCCATATTTTTGTAATGAATATGTTTTATATTCCATGTCTTTCTAATGAGTATGCTTTATATTCTATCCTTTTTGACAGATTATATTCCTACTATAATAATCCATATACATTACTCTGTCTTCAGTCTATCCTTTGGGCAAGGTCAAGGTCACTTAAAAATTGAGATCTTTCTGTATGGCCCATGTGTTGCATACCCTTTGATGTAGCAATGTCACGTTTTAACTATAGCATCACTACTAAGAATGGCCCTTTGATTTTTTCTTGTTCTTAATGATGATAATACTAGTATTTTGAGACTTTCCAAAATTTGCTTAATGTTCAGCATTCAAAAGATTCTGAGACTTTTTTCTTTCATATCAGGTGTGTGTGAGAACTGCTTGGCAAAGGACATGTGGTCTGACTCAGCAGACCAGTATGAGACTTGTAAGCCTTTGAGAAAGTAAGTTTTAAGATTTAATTCATTTACCATATATTCTCACTTATAAGTCAAATCCAACTGCAGATGACATAATCACTGTCAGTGCAGATCAGGGTCTGTCTTGTTTTTCTACTTATGTCTCCAAACAAACTGCATAGACTCAGATCTTTTGGTGCATTATGGGAATGCAGATATGGGTCTAGGCATTTGCAAAAGGACTCGACTTATAAGTGAGTATATGCACAATGTTATCTCAATGTTTTAGTGTTCAGGATATTATGTTTTTCATCTGTCTGTCTGTCTGCCTGTCTGTCAGTCTTACCACATCACCTAAATTGCTGGTTGAAATTCACAAATCTTCATAGTTGTCTTACCATTTGTTAGATGTTATTCTTGACTCCTGAAGAGTCACTTGTAGGTTGTGAAAGATCAATTTTACAGTTTTGTAGAAGGAATAGAGTAGATTTGGATCTGCCAAGCATTATGTGGCAGATCACAAGTAGAATTAATTGAGTAGATTTGGATCTGTCAGGCATCATGTAGCAGATCACAAGTTGAATTAATAGAGTAGATTTGGATATGTCAAGCATAGTATAACAGAAGACAAGTAAAATTAATAGAGTAGATTAGATCCATCAAGCATTACATGGCAGATCACAAGTAGAATTAATAGAGTGGATTTGCATCTGTCTGCCATAACATGGCAGATCATAAGTAGAATTAATAGAGTGGATTTGGATCTGCTGGGCATTACATGATATGGCCGATCTTGGTATACACTTTGCATGGATGTACATTGTACTTACACAAAACTACATACATATTTTGTTCTGAGTTTTCAGAAAGAACAAGTTTGCTATGGCATAAGGAAATGTTGAGGTAATGGGGCTGAAATGTATTCATGAACTATATTTGAGGACTGCACCAGATTTGGAACAAAGAACAGTTCATATTTGTTATTTATCCCCTCTTTCACATTTTCCAAATATTATTATCTATGCCACATAGACTTCATAACAGTTTGGAATTTATACAAGTTTGTTTTGGTGTATCTAATAATACTGAGATGTGACCATCTGTGAAAACACCTGCCTAGTTCAATACAGAAATATGGATTGGACATCCATATCAAGCACTAAATCAACCATGTTAGAATACATACGCATGTAATAAACTTGTAAAATTCTGAACACTGCTGTCAACAGACTGAGAGATAGCATTTTTTACTTTTTTCTTCATAAGCAGATACAGTAACTGTGTCACAAGTGGAAGCAATTGCAACACTGTAAGCAGATACAATTGCCACATTGTATGCAGATACACTTGCCACATTGTATGCAGATAGTCATCACATTGGAAGCAGATACATTTGCCAGATTGTAAGCAGATGCAATTGCCACATTGTAAGCAGATGAAATTGCCACATTGTAAGCATGTAAAATTATCAAATTGTAAGTAGATACAGTTGCCACATTGTAAGCAGATATAGTCACCATCGTCTATTAGTTAGCCTTTTCAGTCACATGACTTTAATGGACTGATGTACTTTATACATTGGTCAACTTCCTGACCAAAGGTATCCATAAATTTTGTCTTTTGCAAGCAGTGTCCTTGCTGAGTAAGATTTCACTCTTTCACTCTGATTTGGTTCGCTTTGGAAACATATCATGGAGCCTGTATGAATGATTGTGAGGTTTGTAACCATTTCAGTTTGGTGTGTTTAGACTGTCTGTTATATACATATATATTGTTTATTATCTACTTTGCATTTGTATATTTTATTACCTGCTGTTCATACATATATACGTACACACACACATCAACATTAATCAGTACCAAAATATTTACTCCATGTTCAAAAACTTGCATTAATTGAACATGAAAATTATCAACATACTTTGTCCCTTGCCAAAATCAGATTCCTTTTCCTGAATCCTGTGTTAAGGAAGCAGTGCAGCAAGCCAATCTATGTCTGGCAGCAACTCCCTACCACCTAGTGTTTGCCAATACATGACAGCCATATCATCGTCTTCTCCAACTCCTGATTTTGGCTTAGAATTAATACTATTTTCTTGCCAGGAGTGTGCAAAATGCTTGCTATTGACTGCATGAAATTGGGATCTTCTTGTATTTTGTAAATGCATACCCATATGTGCGGTAAAAATTTCTGGAATAGCCACCAAAGAGAATCTTTTTCTGTCTTCATTTCTAGGAGATTTTTCAGAGTATGTACAGTGATGATGGAAATTCTTGAGGAAATCAGACTTATAGGATTCAAAATTTTCTCTGTATTTATTCCATGAACAAACAATATAAAGATTGTAAAACAGTGAATAAATGTTGAAAACCATTACCCTAAATTATGTCTGAGAAATTTTTTTTATATTGATGTTTTCCTATTTTACCAAGTTTCAAAACCTATGAGTCACTCAAAAGCAATAGAAAGTGACTGAAGAGTGTGCTTGGTATTTAATGGATGAATAATGAATTTTTGTTTATTACATAATAATGTATCCACCTTTAGTAATTTAATTCATAATAATGTATTCACCTTCAGTAATTTTATAATATTTTCTATTAGAACCAGCACTGTGTTGTGGAGGAATAAAAAGCAGTTTCCAGAAGTACTGCAGTATGGTGCAAAGAACACATTTTTATTAATCAACAATCAAATAACGTTACTTGAAACTCACCAGACCTTTAGAACATCAGAAGTAAAGACATCAACAGTTTATAATATAGTTTTCAGTTTCAGTGTTATGGAAAAATTACATTTTTTTCATTCTCGTGTAAAAAATAAGGAACATTTTATTACACTTTTTATATTTCTCATCTCAGGAAAAAGTTTATCAAAATGGAATGGAATTACTTCCAAAATTGCAAATCATGCAAAAACAATTTCAATTTGATTGAAACAAATCTGTATAATTTCCACTATGGAAGATTTATCAAATTTCAGTACCTTTTTGCATTAGAAGGAAATGTCATCAAAGTCATTGTTTCATAAATGTGTATGTTCCCTCTCCTTCCATTTTCCCATTTTATAATTCTTTCTCTATGTTTATGGCATGTTTTGTTCGAGTACATCGCACTTCTTTCTACCTTCTCACAAGTTACATATAAAGTCTACCTCCCCCATACTTTGTTATTGAAGTGTTTAGTTGTGGAACAGTACCCACTCACTGTAAAGTACTGTACCTACCTGATACTTTGTTATTTTGGTGTTTAGTTGTGTTACAGTTCTCCCTCATTGTAATGTACCTACCCCATACTTTTTTATTTAAGTGTTTAGCTGTGGTACAATATTCCCTCATTGACATGTACCTCCCCCATACTTTGTTATTTAAGTGTTTAGCTGTGGTACAGTATTCCCTCATTGTAATGTACCTCCCCCATACTTTGTTATTTAAGTGTTTAGTTGTGGTACAGTACTCCCTCATTGTAAAGTATCTCAGTATAAGGTTATCCTTGTTATACAGTGGATACGGTCATGGAGCCCATTTTATTATTTATAGTAACATTATATACAAAATACCTCAGTACAATCCAACTACATCAGTAAGGTTTCCCAATTTAACAGCTCCCATAATAACAATTATTTTGTGTATTTAAGATCCTTTTTCAGTATTTTACAATTAAATTAAATGATCTTGAGGAAATGGGTATATTTGTCACTTTCTTCATTGATGTTTAGTCTGTATATGTTATAATTCTGCTGACCAGTATGTTTCTTATATCAGGCAGAGTAAATGTTTGTTACAAAAATGCTTAGTGGTCATCAGTATGCAAATAGATTTTGCATTTGCTGGTATTGTACTGGTCCCCCAACCAAAACTTCTGGTATGGCCATACTGGCAAGAAATGTCTTAATAGTATGGTGTACTTGATCACACTGCCTTACTTGCACCACTGTTCATCATTTATATTCCACTTAAGTCTTTTTTTTTCTTTAAAACTCAGATTCAGGTAAATATGAATGTATGAAAATAACAATAGTACTGTGCCATGAGCCTGTATGCAAATAGCATTAGTACAGTGTCATGAGACTGTATGAAATAGCAATAGTACAGTGTCATGAACCTGTATGAAAGAGAGTTTATATGTCAGTATTCAAAATAAAATGGTTTTATTCAGAACTTTTATATAAAAAATGTAACAGAAGCAGATGTTTCTGACAATGGTTCTTTTCTCCAAGTATTTATTGGTCTTATTCAATGACAATTGTGTGGGTTAATGAGATCTCCACCTTACAAGGGTCTGATAAAAATACTTCATTGATCATTGTTGCCAGTAAAAAGCATTTTGGTTCAAATTTGTTGATGTGAAAATTTGAAGGTATTTATTGCTATCTCTGTATTTTTCTTGGCACACTTTCTACAATCATTACTGTACACTTTAGAAGCACACTTCTGCAGTCATGATACTGTACACTTTAGAGACACACTTCCTGCAATCATTCCACTGTACGCTTTAGAGGCATTTCTTGCAATCATTCCACTGTACCACTCATTAAACATTATGAGGTAAGCAGAGGCTAATGCAGGAACCATGTCACAATCAGCAGTGAAACTGTCCATGGTTAGGCTAAACATGATTTCATGTCATCATTACAGTGACATATTATATCACCAGATCTCATCAGCCAATCAGATTGCTTTTCAAGATTTCAGTAGCTCCTCATGAACAGTGTCATTGACATAGGGTTTCACAAAAACATTTTATGCAATATTTATTTGATATTGAATGAAAACTGGTGTTTTATCTGACCACTAGCATCTCCATGCCATTGTGAAGTAGTTTGAAAACCAGATCTAATTATTGACTGTGGGGTCAAGTCAGAGGTCACTGGCTGCATTTTTGTGTTTTATTGAAGATATTAAAACAGTTGCTTGCACATATTACACACAGATTTTGACCAGACTGTGTATTTCATGTTACAGATGAATTTTGACTAGATTGTGTAGTTAAAATTGCAAATAAATTTTGACCAGACTTATTTCGTATAGCAGAGGAATTTTGACCAGATTGTGTACATCATATTACAAAGGCATTTTGACCAGACTGTGTATTTCCTATTACAAAGGAGTTTTGACCAGACTGTGTATTTCATATTACAAAGGAGTTTTGACCAGACTGTATATTTCCTATTACAAAGGAGTTTTGACCAGACTGTGTATTTCATTCTTTTTCAGTAAACAAGTTCAGCACTCTGACATTAAATTCAAACTCTAAGGTCTTGAGTTAGTTTCTTTCAGCTGTACTGGAGATCATTACATTTTGTCTTTGATGACATATTTTCATTTATCCATGCTCATGAACAACTTGGAAATCCAGACAGCCATGGGTGATCATGGAACATAGTGGATTGTCATCCGTGGCTTGCAAAAATTACTTTGAATGATGTCAGTTCAATATCGTGTTTTTTTCCAAAGAAAAGTATTATTTATGGATAAGTAAATCTTAGCATGGTGGTATCTGCTGACAGTGAGATGATTTTGGTGATCGTCTTTCTATAATAACAGGTTTAAGGTCAAAGGCTGTGACAGATTTTGTTATGCAAATATGAACATGTTAACTCAAAGATATAACAAAATATATTTGTTATCAAATTAGGTACGATGGAATACCTGAGATGATTTCAATAATCACTAGTTAAATGATTTAAAAGAGGACAGAAATAGACTTGTAAATTGTACTAATCCTTTAGGGCCAGTAGAGTATTAGTGCCTTCAAGGGTCTCTTGTTTTGTGCTGCTACTTAGCTAATATGACTTGGTGATGTTAATTACATAATTACATCTGTACAAATTATATTTGCCCTTTAATGAAAGCTTTAAGACACATTATTACATACTTGCTGTATTTCTATACAGTGGTTGACTTTTTTTTCACACATAGGTCAGTGGGGTTGTGTGTGGATGGGTATTTGCAACAGAATAATTAATTGATACTGATGTAGCCTTATAATGCCTCAAAGAAGGATAATTATTCATAACGGTCTTTAAATTTGTGTTTGTATCAGACATTAAATCCATACAAATTGATTACCAATGAAAAATTATGAATTTACTTTATATTTGGTAAATTTCAGTTGTGCAAAGGAAAACAGATGTGTGATTGAAAAAAGCAATGGTACAAAGGATAACAGATGTGGACCAGTTGTAAAAGGTAAAATTATTCAAGGTTAATTACTATTATACAAGTGTAATTATTATTCAAGGTTAATTACTGTTTTACAAGGTTAATTACTAATACACATTCTGTGGGGCCCAGAGTGGCCAAGTGGTATAAAGTCCTTACCATTCCAGATTACTGCCATCTCACCTTTGTATGTCTGGGTTTGAGTCTCAGGCTTGCTTAAAGTGGGCACATGAGAAAGCTTGCCAGTAACTTCTCATGGGTCAGTGGTTCTACTGGGAGTTTTCCCAGGTTATTCCTCCACCAGTTATACTAACTGCCAAGTATTGGCTTGTAATGAGAAATGGCATTAAACCCCATAACAGCATAGCAACAACACCATGTTCTGTAGATCAGGACACCACAATATCTTATAATTATAAGTTAAAATTATGGGATAATAAACAAGTGAAATCCTGTGGGATAATATATAACTGAAATATTAGGGGAAAATATGCACCATAAATAGTATGGCTTAATGAATAATTGAAATATAGATAATTCTCTACATCTCATTTTAGGCATATATTTCATTGATAATTCTCTACATCACACTTTAGGCATATATTTCATTGATAATTCTCTACATCTCACTTTAGGCATATATTTCATTGATAATTCTCTACATCTCACTTTAGGCATATATTTCATTGATAATTCTCTACATCTCACTTTGGGGATATATTTCATTGATAATTCACTGCATCTCACTATAGGCATATATTTCATTGATGATTCTTTGTGTCTCACTTTAGGCATATATTTCATTGATAATTCTCTGTGTCTCATTTCAGGCATATACTGAAATTGATAATTCTCTGCATCTTCTTATATTAAAGATCTGTATGTTTCTTTTTTTGTAGACATCACAGATTGTGATAGCATTATTTACGAACAATTGAAATATAGATAATTCTCTACATCTCATTTTAGGTGTATATTTCATTGATAATTCTCTACATCACACTTTAGGCATATATTTCATTGATAATTCTCTACATCTCACTTTAGGCATATATTTCATTGATAATTCTCTACATTTCACTGTAGGCATATATTTCATTGATAATTTTCTACATCTCACTTTAGGCATATATTTCATTGATAATTCTCTACATCTCACTTTAGACATATATATCATTGATGATTCTCTAGATCTCACTTTAGGCATATATTTCATTGATAATTCTCTACATTTCACTTTAGGCATATATTCTTCATTTCACTTTAGGCGTATATTTCATTGATAATTCTCTACATCTCACTTTAGGCATATATTTTATTGATAATTCTCTACATCTCACTTTAGGCATATATTTTATTGATAATTCTCTTCATTTCACTTTAGACATAAATTTTATTGATAATTCTCTTCATTTCACTTTAGACATATATTTTATTGATAATTCTCTACATCTCACTTTAGGCATATATTTTATTGATAATTCTCTTCATTTCACTTTAGACATATATTTTATTGATAATTCTCTTCATTTCACTTTAGACATATATTTTATTGATAATTCTCTACGTCTCACTTTGGGGATATATTTCATTGATAATTCACTGCGTCTCACTATAGGCATATATTTCATTGATGATTCTTTGTGTCTCACTTTAGGCATATATTTCATTGATAATTCTCTGTGTCTCATTTCAGGCATATACTGAAATTGATAATTCTCTGCATCTTCTTATACTAAAGATCTGTATGTTTCTTTTCCTTGTAGACATCACAGATTGTGATAGCATTATTTACGAACAACAGGAAGCCAGCAAATCATCAGTGGATACTCACACCATAATTGGGGCAGCCCTCGGCTCAGTTTGTTTAGTGGCCATTATAATCATCATTGTTATCCTCTGCATCAGACGGAGAAACAGGGGCAGGGGTAAACGGCACTTAACAAAGGAGCAACTGGATGAAACTCTAGAACATATGCTGAAACGTTCCAGGAAAGATGAGCTATATTGTAAAAAAGGTATGATTTGTGTTAGATAGCGCAACGTTTTTATGTTTTTCCAGATTCTAGTCCATTTCCTGAGAATTATAAAACCATTAATTTACTTAAAACCAAGCAACCAGCCAACAGTCATATTGTCCATTTTCTCAAAATGATATAGCTAATCATATGTTAAAAGTGCCATTAAAACCAAGCAAAATGCCACCCAGCCCGTGCTAGTATAGTCCATTTCCACAGCATGATACTTTCAATGACATATTCAAAGTGCCATTAAAACCAAGAAAAATGCCACCCAGCCCGTGCTATTATAGTCCATTTCCACAGCATGGTACTTCCAAGGACATATTCAAAGTGCCATTAAAACCAAGCAAAATGCCACCCAGCCCATGCTATTATAGTCCATTTCCACAGCATGATACTTCCAATGACATATTCAAAGTGCCATTAAACCAAGCAAAATGCCACCCAGCCCATGCTATTACAGTCCATTTCCACAGCATGATACTTCCAATGACATATTCAAAGTACCATTAAAACCAAGGAAAATACCACACAGCCAGTGCTTTTCCACAGCATGGTACTTCCAAGGACATATTCAAAGTGCCATTAAAACCAAGCAAAATGCCACCCAGCCAGTGCTATTACAGTAAAACTTGTTATGAGAGACCGCCCCTTCTGCCAACCAAATGCGGTCTCTCAAGACAGGTGGTCTCTCATAACAGGTGTGTAAAAATGGACTGGTTTTCAGGGTCATCAGTTAGCACTGTTGAAGAAGAAAAAAAATACCCATACTCACTGTACATGTATCATATCCTTTATTCATGAATCTTTTTAAATATTGCATGTATTCCTCTCAAAATAACTTTATATAATAAAGATACAGTGTACATCTATCAGACAACACAAATCAAATTTATATCATCATAATTCAGTTCTGCTGAGACAATAACTGCCTTTTCCTGAATCAGCTTTCCACTTACTGGTATGTTTTTACTACTTGCAACACAAAACCACTCCCATACTCGCTCGTTTAGTTAGATCTCCATACAATGTCCGTCGTGCTGTGGCATATTTCCTCTGTGCTTGTGCACCTTTCTGCCATTTGTTTCTAATGGACTCCTTGTATTTGATAACACTCTGAACTTGCATTTTACCGACGTTTTAAGCTGGCTGTTTTGTGAGCAGTCTCCCATTTTTCACTTTCAGTTACTATTAATTCTTTCATCCAGTGTTGGAATTTCTTTTTTTCATCGAAGGTTCTGCCATTGCTATTAGTGTTGATGTAATAACGGCTAGATGTATTTCGGTTTTGATCAGGTTTTGGGGAAATGTGGAATAAATATATATTATGTACCGATGAATGAAACCAAAAAAAATAATTAACTTATCAAGATACAATACATTTATTTTGAGATGAAGTTTTAAATCACCAGCGTTATAGCTCGATGAATAAAGGTTGCAATGATCTGCACCCAGGTAAACAAATGGTGGCTTGGTGAAACACTGTAACCAAAAAAATAATAAAAAAAAAAAATAAAATCCGGAAATGATTCTCACTTTCTAGTATTAAAGACAAAGACCTCATTCACCCCCCAGGCGTTACGGATTAACTGGAAAGACAAACGATGTACTCAACCCTACACTGAAGCCCTTTCAAAAGATTTATCACTGGAACATTAGGACTACCGGCATTGTGTGGGTTTTCACAAAGATAAAGAAAAAATACAAACCTCTAAATTGACTGTGTATGTCCATCATTACTCCCTTTGATGAAAAAAATGGTTAATCTTACTGGCAATTCACATGACATCGGCACTACAATGGCGGTTAGTGACATGTACTTTAGCCTGGTTTACTGCAATTTACAAATGACACCATACGCTGGACTTGTAAATTTCACAAAATTGGTAGCTAGCCAATTTTTTATTTTTTTTTAAGTACCGTATTAGAACAATCTGTACTATTTATGCAGTTGTCGATACAAAGGATTAAATGATGGTTAGTGGTGTTTATCTTTGTTTTTTGCGATGCGGTCATTCATAGCAGTGTCAAAATGCATATTTTGCCAAGAAATCACGTTGCTGGTCGCATTCAGTAGCTGGTCACTCATAACAGAGCGTTTATATAATAAAATTGATCCGTACATTATGATTGTGGTCGGAAATGACAGGTGGTTGCTTATAGCAGAAGTCGCTCATGACAGTTTTTACTGTATAGTCCATTTCCACAGCATGACACTTCCAAGGACATATTCAAAGTGCCATTAAAACCAAGCAAAAGCCACCCAGTCAGTGCTATCATAGTCCATTTCCACAGCATGATAATTCCTATGATATGTTCAAAGTGCCATTAAAACCAAGCAAACAATTGACAGTATCATAATCAATATTTTAAAATCAGTGTTATACTTTACAAAGTAGAGTTTCAGCTTGGTGTACAAAACTTCTTAATATTTAAACTGAGTTGCTATTTAAAGAACTTAAGAGATCATCGTCAGAGAAATACACAAAACCTGGGAGATCTCAAGTCTAGTAGTTTTTTGTTAAATTGTTAGAAATGACTCAAAATCTGGGAGATCTCGAGTCTAGTAGTTTTTGGTTAAATTGTTAGAAATTACACAAAATCAGGGAGATCTCAATTCTAGAAGTTTGTCGTTTAATTGTTCGAAATGACAACTCTCCAGCAGGCATAACTTAAATGGATGGTTTTTGTACACAGTAACACTATTATTTTGCTCAGTTTAAGTCTTAGACTGTCACAAAGAAATTTGTACATGTGTTGTCATCAAGCTTTACATTTGGACGATTGAATATCACACCTATTAAAAACTATGTAATAGTGACCTGCTTGTTTTGCTCTAGCAACAATCCTATTAGGATGTTCAGGAAAATGCGACCACACCGGTGGCCTAGTGGTTAGAGTGACCACCTCAGGTGCAGGAGGTTGCAGGTTAGAACCCCGGCCAAGTCATACCTCGCTAGGCAATCAGCATTATGAGAGGTTAATGGTAGGACTGGTCAGCCTGGTGTCAGGATAATGTGATTGGGTGGGACATCATGCTGCACGTCTGTGGCATGATGCCCCAATGCAAGACATCACTATATGGCATGATGCCCCAGTGCAAGACATCACTATAAACTGCCACACTGCAGACATCATAGTGATATGACTGAAAAATTGTTAAAGCTATATTAAAAAATCCAAATCACACACACTCACACTCAGGAAAATGCACTGACAAAATAGAAAGATTTATGTATTCCATTCATTATTGTTTGATTACAAATATGTGAGACCTCACATTGAAAGGGCTAAGATACTTGTGAAAGTTAAACATCAAAGCCAGTTAATTTCTCCTGCTATATTCTTAATAGTAATTAATATACCAGTACTAATTAAAGGGATGAAAATATGTTCAGCCAGAAGTTTTATCTGTCACAACGTTAATATCATTCTATATTTTCATAGTTCTGACAATGACTCAGAAAGAAATAGAAGACAGAATAGATCGACAAATTTGGACCCTTGCTCAAGAATTATTCAGAAACCATCCACAACCTGCCAAGTATGAAGTTACTGTGGAAAAATATAAGGGTATGTATAACTGATACAAAACTGTTATTCATAAAACAGTAGTGTGAAAACAGTTAAATAAGTAAATGTGCTTTTATTTAAATTAATGAAGGTGGTAGGTATTTTCATGTAAAGTTATTATTGTCTACCATGATACAAGCCTTGGTTTGGGGAATATAGTTGTGTGAAAAAGCTTGCTAGTAGTGTCCAATAGGTCAGTGGTTCTTCCCTGGGTTTTCCTTGGGTCTATCTTGACCAATATACTGGCTGCCATGTATCATGTGCAGAAAAATGGTGTGAAACACAAAAATGAAAACAATATTGCAGAAAACATGATATGGCTGGATGTGTATTGAACAAAAATTGATTACAGTTGGGTGTGGATTACATAGAATTTAATATGGTATGGTATTTTTTGTACATAATATGGCCTGTGATATTTTTTATAGGAAGCCAACATAAATTTGCAGTGAATGGGTACCTACAGGACTGGAGGGTATGGAAAGGGGATACAGCAGAGGCCGTGGAACATGTAATAAGCTGTCTAAAGCAGTGTAAGAGGGAGGACATTATATACGAAATATGCAGCAAAGTACACCAAGGTATATATTGTAACACCTTAAATTCATTGCATACCAATTTTCATGCTTTTTATGGGTAAGTTAATCACAAGTCCAAAGTCGCAATTAAATCTGAACTAAGCTGATATTCAAAGCATACCACCACACCTGCTATTGCCACTTACATTGGTAAAACATATAACCACAGTGTTGCCACATGCAATGGTAAAGCATATCACCACACTCCCTGTTGCCACATACAATGGTAAAACATATCACCACTTCCCTCTTGCCACATATAGTGGTAAAGCATACCAACACACCTGCAGTTGTCACATGCAATGCTAAAGCATACAACCGCATCCCTGTTGCCACATACAGTGGTAAAGCATATCATCACACCCCTGTTGCCATATACAAAGGTAAAGCATACCACCACACTCCCTGTTGCCATATATAATGGTAAAACAAACATTCCAACGCACCCCTGTTGCCATATACAGTGGTAAAGCATACCACCACACTCCCTGTTGCCATATACAATGGTAAAGCATACTACCACATCCCTGTTGCCACATACAATGGTAGAACATACCACCACACTGTGTTGGCATAAGCAATGGTACAGCAAGCATATCACCACACTCTCTGTTGCCACATGCAATGGTAAGTATATCATCACACCCCTGCTGCCACATGCAGTGGTAAAACATTCCACCATACCACTGTTGCCACATATGATAGTAAAACATTGCTTATTTGTCCTTTGTGGTTTTTCTTAAAGCCAGTGGTATTTATAGTGCTTAAAAATATAATGAAACATCTTTGTAAAATAAGGAATGGTAGATATTGATTACTTTAATCTGGATGCAAATTTTTGTTAAATTGAAAAATCTGTACTAATGTTGTAACAAAACTAAGATCACTCACAATTGGCATTAATTTTTACCTCCCTATGTATATTTTGTACCTATTTATAATAATTAGTACTCATAAAAACTTTATGTAATTCAGTAAAATTAGCAACTCAAGTTTAATCACAGTTTACATATTTTCTGAGCACATAATGTATAGATGGATCATGAAGCACTGTATTATCTTCTTTTAGATTCTAATTCATACTGAATGCATGTAAATTTATGTTAATGTGGAAGTTATTGCTATGCCTGATGGATACATTGTTTCATAAATAAACAAATGTCTTCATTGAATTTTTCATTTTTGTACTAGCTTTATTAGCTCTGCTGGTTATAGACCAAAAGATCTTATGAGATGATGTTTTGTCTATTGTCTGTCTGTCTGTCAGTTAGCACAATATTGTTATCGCTGTTCTTCACACACTATCCAGAGTATTGCCGTAAAATTTTTCATTCCCAGGTGTAGTTAGTCCTAAACGAAGATGGTGCAGCTCAGACATCTAATATGGCCACCACTGCATCCATCTTGAAAATTTTGTTATTGCTACTCCTTAAGGGACATTCATATCAACATGGGGTTTCACTGAAAGACTTCTTATGGTGTCTTGTTGGTCCTAAATGAAGATGGTGCAAATCTAATGTTTATTATCACCTGCCATCTTGAAAACCTTGTTATTGTTACTCTTACTGTATCGATGGTCATATCAACATGGGTTTTCACTAAAAAGCTTCTTATGATGTCTAGGTGGTCCTAATTGAAAATCGGGCAATATGGCCACCACAGTAGACATCTTGAAAATCTTGTTATTGCTGCTTCTTCTGATCAGAAAGTCATATTGACTTGTTATTTTCACCAAAAGTCAGAAATTGGTGCCAGTGTGAAGTCCAATATGGCCACTTTGGTGGCTATCGTAAAAATATTGTCATCAAATTTTCTTCTGAATGGAAAGCTATATTTATTAACATGGTATATTCACTGTCAGGCTTCTTTTGATATCTGCTTTGTCCTATATGACATTTGTGTCAGTCTGATGTCTAATCACTCAGTATTTAATATATATTTTTTTTCACTGACAAATCTACAAGACTTCAGTTCACATGGATATTACAGTCAAACCACAAAATTGGATACCATTAAATTGAAAATGATCCACAATTTATTTGTCAAACATAATGAAAAATATTTTTACATTATGCTATGATGTTGCAAATATATTATGGGATGACATTGCAAATGAAAACCAATATTCTTATATTATGATAATCTTACATTATGATATATATATATATATATATATATATATATATATATATATATATATATATATTGCAAATGAAAATCAATATTCTTATATTATGGTATTCTTACATTATGATATGATATTGCAAATAAAGACCAATATTCTTACATTCTGATAGTAGTATAACAAATATCCAGTCTTGACCTGAAAAATGCAAATGGAATTCTGTGGACTTTCATTTAATTTTCTGGGTGGAGTTGGGAACTGGGATTTGGGGCGCAGAAATTACCAGTCATCAAATAGTTTGAAATATAATATTATTGCTCTGATTTATTAATAAAAGAATCCATTAAATCCATTCTGTTAGTTGGAAAAAAGAAATTATCTTTAGGTAAAAGGAAATAAAATATCCCTGCATGAAAGAAAATCCCAGCCTTCCCCCACCTGAATTAAATGGTCAGTCTCTTACAAATTCTCCTTATGAAGCCTTAGTTCTTCATTACAGCAGGGGACAACTGTATCATATAATATTTTCAAGTAATTTTAAAGTTTTTTAATCAATAACTTACTGACATGTGTCTTTAAAATTATATTTCTGAATAATTGTCTTTTCTATTTCCAGAGGACTTCCCAATTGTGGTTAGTTACACAATGGCCAAAAACCGTTCCACATCAAAACC
The DNA here is from genome assembly GCA_016617855.1 of Megalonaias nervosa. Lineage (NCBI taxonomy): Eukaryota > Metazoa > Mollusca > Bivalvia > Unionida > Unionidae > Megalonaias > Megalonaias nervosa. Next base: position 67,666 of record JAECUM010006079.1, read on the forward strand.
AAATGTATTCAGTCGATTCCTTGGAACTGTTAATCCCTGTTCTAAGTCGAACAATACTCATATAGATGATAGTGTCGAGAACAAAGAAACATCCAGCAAATTGCTTGAAGCCAATCAGACAAGCAGTGATACAAGGGACATGACAGTACAACTGCCTGAGAAGGATTTAAGCACTGCAGAAGCGGGAGCTATTTATCGAGAAAGGAAGACGCCAAGTGCTCCTGTTTTTGTTGATGTTACATTCATCCCAGAACCTAATAATCAGAATTACAATCCATCTTCATCATCTCCAGCCCCATCTCATGAATGACTCGGCTCAATAAATTCTGTTCATTTTCTGTGGATTGCCATGTAAATATTTGTGAGGTCCATAATTTTTTAGGCATTTCACAAAAAAATAGGCATTTTAATATAAACTTCCCTAATGGGAATACAGCTGGAGTGGTAAATATGCTAGCCTCTTTTCCAAAGAAGTATTGAATGTTGAGTGGCTGTTACTTAAATACAAAATAATTTCTTTGCCAGTTTCACAAATTGAAAAAAATTATGCTGGTAATTTTCTTTTTTATTGAACATCTAAAGTGCTGTAAATTTTTGCCAAACTTGCAGTAAAGAAAATAAAGTAATGATTTTCAGAAATGTAAATTAATACAATGTATTTATGACAAAACCCAAATGACTTTTTGGTCACAAAGGAAAGGTTTTGCCTTTAAACTTGTTATTGATATTTTTAAAGGCACTGTCAACACTTTATTGGCTGTATTGTGCCAGGAATGGAAACCAAGTGCCTTTCCACAGGAAACATCAAGACAGCTGATCCTGTTTGGTCTAAATGGGTATCAAACCTTTAACTCTTGCATTACAAATCTGATGCTGAACCAACTGAGTTAAAAAGGGATGCTTATTAAAGTGATCAATAATTATTAACCCTTTGCTTTGAATTAGTACTTTTGGATGTCTTTCATGCATTCCAGTGGAAGCAATTTTTGATGTCCCAATTTGCATGCAAGTGCATTTGGATACCTGTACATCAGATGCACAGAAGCACATTTTGACACGGGCAGTAAACATCAGCCATTTTAAGCTGTTTTTAATACCAGCACCTTTGAAGATAACACCCTATCAGAAACTCGATGTATTGAGGTAATTGACCCATTATGTCAGATTGCATGGTTGTTAGTTTAGGTATCCCTTATAATCGGCTGTTTAAAGTAACTGGTTCTGATTCTGCAGCGTCCAGAATGGAGGCCACAGATTTTGTTGAGTACTTTCTTGAGTTCAAATGAAGACAGTTATGACTGTGATGGCTTCAGGAAGCTAGATATAGATTCAGATTTTGGCAACATTGATTTTTGATAATTTCTCAAATGTGGATGACAGTGATACTGATGTAGACAACGAACTAATAGATTTATAGGTTGAGAAAAGTCAGCTACGATTTTGTCATGCAGCTTCATTGACTTAATAGTGAATAAATTTTATAAAAAATTTAAAACATATCAAGAATTTGTTTTCTGTGGACAATAAACATACACCTAAAGATCAGATTTTACTTTTAAAACCTATCTATAGATAACAAATATTATAAAAAAGGTAAAATCATTAAAATTTATGTTGAACTTGTACTACACTGCTATACATTTTACAGGCAGGCCAATTTCCACCATTGTATAGGTAGCAGGGATTCTTTTTATAGCACACTTCATTCTGTGACTTTTGAACTGAATTGTGGGTCAAGAAAACGAAGTGTCAGTTGTAAGGTTCTGAATGGTTATTTAAAGTCATACCTTGGTGGCCGAGTGGTCTAAAGCATTCAGCTTTACAGATCACTGCTAAATTACCTCCATGGGCATGGATTCAAGTCTCTGGCTTGGCCATAGTGGGTATGTGAGAAAGCTTGCCAGTAACTTCCTGTTAGTCAGTGGTTCTTACCAGGATTTTTCTGGGTTTTTCCTCCATCAGTTATACTGGCTGCCATGTATAGCCTATCTTGTGATGAGAAATGGAATTAAACCCAACATAACAACAACCATCTACAATGTTTCAATTTTTGAAGTAATGGGGAGCTTTTATATTACCCCCCCCCCCATGTTGGTATCTGCATATCATACACCTATGTAGAAGATAACCATTCTCTTTTTTCCTAGGTCCTGGGCACCATTTTGGAGTATATTGCACCCAGGGAGGGGGCAAACTTTGTGCAAACATGTACATTATTAGAACATTCTAAATAGATAATTGCATTTAGCTTGGGTTCTGCGCACATTGTATAAATACTGCTACATCTGGATCACTTGGTGAGGGGATGCATTTTGATGAGTACTGCATTCTTGTCACAAATGTAGGTCACTTTGACCCATATTTCATGCCTGATTGGTTTTGGTTAAAGTTTGTATTTTAAATTTTTTTTCTTCTCAAGCTCTGTTCATGCTATTATCATCAAACAAGATGATAATGCTTGTCTCTGTTAGTGCCACACTGTTGGACAGAATAAGATCACTGTGACCTACATTTCACATTTTACTAGGTGACATTCCATTTTTGCATTTAGCTGATGACCATAGAGGCTTTTTTTACCCTATGCACACCATTATACCTGAAATCATGAAATGTTGCAAGGGAATGCATCTTGATGAATATTACACCTTCATTACTAAATCAGGGGACTGTGACCTGTATTTCACATTTACTTTCTTGGGATCAGTTGTGTGTTTTAAGATTTATTATTTCCAAGCTGAGTTTATGCTATGATCATTAAATTAAATTACTATAGATCTTCATTAGTACCACATCCTTACAAGAAAAGAAGGTCACTGTGACCTCTATTAACATTTTACTTTAAGTTAAATTTGTATGTTTGGCTTCTGAGAACATGAGTGCTTTGCATGCCATGTATCTTATCTAGAATCTTGAAACTTTGGGATGCAGTTTGATGAGAACATATTGTATGCTTCACTGTCTTGGAATCAATTTAGTATTTGATGTGCATTTATCAAGCAATGCTCATGTTAGAATCGTGAAATTGATGATAATATACATTCTGTTAGGACCACACCCTTATAATCAAAGAATCTTATCATGACCAATATTTCATCTCGCAACTGACTTGGGTTACATTTTTGCATTTAGCTCATGATCACATTAGTTTTTGGCATGCTATATGCATACAATCTTTCCTACAAAAACTCATGAGTGATGTATCTTGATAAGTACTACACCCTTTTTGCAAACTGAGGTCACAGTGACCTATATCTAATGCTTCAGTGACTTTGTTGAAATTTTGTTTTTGAAGTTAATTTACTTGGAGTTGTTTTTGTTTGAATTGTCAAACTTTGCATGATAAATGGATCCATCTCTGTTAATACTGCATCCTTGCAACCAAAGAAGGTCATGGTGACCTATATTTTGTTTTACTAACATAGCATCAGTATTTGTGTTTGGTTATTACCACACGGATCTTGCCTACATAGATGACTGATTCTGACTGATGCAATTAAATGTGCAAATTATTGTTTTTTATAGTGGTTATTTGTCGTTATTAATGAGTAGACATTATATATTATGATATGCTACTCTTGGTATATTAACTATGTTGTACATGTGAATGAGTATAGGGATTATTGACTGGACTACATGCATTTCATGTGAGGCCACAGCTGTAGTGGCTATTCAAGGTAACAAATGATGCATGAACTGTGCTTCTAATACTGGCTGTCACTCCAAGTTTGTAATCTACATGTGAATAAGTATAGGAATTAGATGAGTGGATTGAAAACTTTCTTGTGAGGCCCAACCTATAGTGGTTAATCAAGGTAATTACTGATGCATGAACTGTGCTTCTAATATTGGCTGTCACACAAAGTTCGGGATGGACAATGAAAAAAAGCTTTGAAGGAAATTTTAAGAGCAGTAATTTTTAAAAAAATTAAGGAAAAAATAATCTTGTGTTTTTTTGTCACTAATTATAGCACTTGTGCTTTTATTTTGTCCTAAAATGTATATTTTTATTCTTTTTGTTTCTTTCTGACCTGTCATTGCATGCATACTTGTATATATGTGGTTTAACAGCAGAAGAATAATTGCTATGTAGTGCTGATTACAACTTTAAAATTGTAAAATAAAAGCTGTCAAAAAAAAATATTTATTTAGAATTCACTTTAATCTAACTTTACTTTCCACACGAAAATAAATATCTACAATGACCGCTGTGAACTACTAAAATCTTAAAGGAGGCAAGCTTTTTCAAGAACCCAAAACTAATCCATGTGACAAGGAGAGATGTGAGTGATCAGTAAAGATTAGCACTGTAGACTTCTTGGCTTGAGACCTATCAGATTCATTGGAATGTATGAAGAATTAAGTTGTATGAAAAATGACAGGCAATGCAATATATATATATATATATATATATGTATACCTTCATTAATTTTCATATGTTGCTTGAGACATTCTAGTAAATATGGCTTTCCGTTAGCTTAGGGGAGATTTATAAGACCCCAAATATGATATATAGTTGCATTTACTAGCGAGACTGTCAGAAGTATCAAGCTACATGTTTCATTTTATTGTTGACATGTCTTGTAAATATTTTATTTGTTCACAACATGAATGTAATGTCGGTTTTAAATTGTGTTCATTTTTTGTCTCCAATAAACATAGTTTTAAATGAATTCATGGATGAGGAAATGATAGAGAAGTGAAGACAGCATTTTTAATTGCTTGTCTGGTCAGCTGATTTAAAGGTTCAATTACATGATGACTGATTGTCCTTTTTAAACGATTCACACTGCAAGCAGGTTTTGTATGTCACCAAACAAACGTACTTTGAATGAGGCTTAGTGGTATACGTAACTGGAAATCGGCAATTTCACTGCTGTTTTGATTAGCCCCGGTATACATTTATTTACCTTTCCATCTCATAATTTTTGTTGCACACCTGTCTTGAGTTAGGTATATTATGTTTTGGTATTGTCAGTCTGTTCTTAAGTACAGTAATTTTATAATTTTATGGTATTCTTGTTGGTCTCATGGTCCTAGATTAGAATTTAAGATGATATGGCTTGTGATCCCTATAACAGAATTTAAAATGATATGGCTTATTTGGTCCTAGAATAGAATTGACAAAGTTAATATTTATAATTGCAACCTTTGTGATATGAATTACAAATGTTGTGAAGGTACTTGTGTTCATTTCTCATCAAGAATTTATTTTACATTTAAAACCATGTATGTTTTATCTTCATAAATTGTTATTCAACAGTGTTCACACAGTTAGGTGCATATTTTCATTTTAGATTTATAATCAATTGCCTGTATTTTTTTTACTGTCTACATGTTCTTAGATATTTTGATATTGTGACTGAACATTGATTTTGTGCATTATGTGAAATATTTGTCAGGGAAGGAAGGAAGGTTATCACTTAACTGGTACATCAGATTAATGTATGGGAATGGAGAGTAGTTCTGCTTGGTTCTCCCCAGAAATGTTTGAATCAGTCAAGTTGTTAAAGGAGCAGAGCACTGTTTCATTGTCCAAATATTTGGATTCCTTTGCAAAAGAATGTATCATAATATTATATGTATATTACAGAAATTTCTGATATTATAGTAATTACTGTAATAGTATTTTACTCACAAGCTTTAGTAACAGCTGCTTATTTTTTATTAAAGGTCTTAGTAGAGGTTTTTTATTGAGACAATAATGTCCAAAAAAAAAATGTTTTGGGCTTAGATGTATTTTAACTAGGACTGTGGCATTGTGTCCATTCTCTTTTACCAATTATAATTTGTATTTTTTTATAATAGTAACAAACTCTATGGTCTTATTAAATTTATATCAGTGTAAAAATCAACTGGCCTTTCATGTTAATTTTATGTCATCAAAGGCAACTCCAATACTCCAATTTAGGTTCATGATAAGACCTGATAGTAGTCATCTCCTATGGATATTGTTCCACTGAATACTAATTTAAGCTATGGTAGAAACTTCTTTTAAATGGAAATCACAGTAATTTCTCAAAAAAGGTTTCAAATGTTAATATAAATTCGCTCAGGACATAAATAAAAAGATAATGTTGAAACAAAATATAAAGATTATTTTGCAGCAGTTTATTTTAGCTTTAGATGGTGTTGTCTGTCCATGTCTTTGGCACAGTATCCATACTATTTTACCAAATATAGCTTGCATTACCAATACTAATTACAAATGTTATGGTCTTAATAAAATTAGTAACAAAATGTACATGCTGTCATTTCATGTTAATTTTAATTGTCAGTAAAGCAACTTGAAGATGGATACATGAGTGGACCTTATAAAAGTTATCTCCCTTGGACATTGTTAGAACTGAAACATCAACAGTAGAAATTCTTTCCGGAGGATATCACCTTAATTTCACAAATAATATTTCAGATATTGATAAAATTCTATTACAATATATAAGTATATAAAAAAATTAGATAAAATAGCATGGAGTTTTTATTTAGACAGGCAAGTTTACAACGATGGAAAGGTACATAATCAATGTCTCGGAGTTATATTTTTTCCATCTTATCTTGTGTAAGTGAGTGTCACTTGGGCCTTTCAATCATTGATTCACAGTACTTTGATTAATGAAATATAACTATTGAAAAATACTTTTAGTCTGTATTATCTTGCACTTTTATTTTACTTATTTTTCACTTTATTCATACCCCCGACCCATTTGATTGTCTGTAAAGTGTCCAATACATTTATTTAACACAGAAATGCAAATTATGTCTATGTTTAATCTACAGTATGAATTACCTCCCTTTACAGAATCTCACAATGATCAATGTCAAGTCAGAACTGCATATTATCAAATCTGGATAAACTCAGAATGAAGAGATCATCTGTTCTAATGGGATCTGGCATCATATTTCTTAATATGTAAGTAAAGGAAGGTAGCTCAACACGTCTAAGACTAGCTTAATGGGATGGTCTGTTGTCCAACATCAATTTATTGTCTGTCCATCTGTTTGCACAGTATATTGCTCCTCTTTCTAAACCACAACAAAAATTTCCATGAAACTTTGCACACACACACATTAACCCCAAGATCTAGTTGATCCAAAACAAAACTGGTGTTGTGCTGACATTCAGTATGGCTACCATAGCAGCCATCTTGAAAATGTTCTTCTTGCTATTTCTTCTGAATGGATGGTCATCGTGTTTTTACTGAAAAGATTTCTGATGATGGCCTGAATAGAGAATTGCACCTATCTAACATCAAATATGGCTAGAATGGTAGCTATCTTTAAAATAGTTTTAATTATTCCTTCTCAACTGAGACATATTGAAATAGATTTTCACTAGTAGACTTATTATGGTATCTAGTTGGTTCTAAATAAAATTGTTCTGATCTGACCTTCAATATGGCCACCATGGCTGCCATCTCAAAAATCATGTGATCACTACTTCATGTGTATGGACAGTCATGTTGACATGGGGTTTTGACCAAAAGACTTCTTATGATGTTTAAATGGTCATAAATGAAAACGATAACAATCTGAAATCCAATATGGCCACAAATGACAGCCATATTGAAAATCTTCTTATTTCTACTTCTAAATGAGTAGTGAACATGAACATGGGGGTTGCAATAGAAGACTTCTGATGGTGTCTAGTTGGTCCTAAATGAAAATGTTGCTGATTATGTATCCATTATAGCTGCTACAATGGCCATCTTGAAAATCTTATTGCTTGGGAATATCAGAGACTGTTTCAACACTCAGCAGTTATAGAGAAGAAACAGTCTTATCTTGGAACCCCAGAAATTCTTATTTTAGCCAGCATTGCTTTAGTCCCACTTGTGACTCTTGTTTCTTATCTTTCTAGACGATATCTAGGTTATAATCCATTGATAAGATTTAGGTTATTTACTTAGATGCATTGTAGGCTGTAATGTCTTTTCTTTGTAGGCTCTTTACTAAATTACTGCATTTGAACCAAACAGAAAAATATTTCACTAAAAATTTGATTTAATAGTCGATTTTCATTGATTTATTATTTTCAGGACAACAAAAAGCTTGGACATACAGTCAGCATACTGTACAAATCCGTGACTGGGCAGTATATGGTATAGATACCATATACATTTGGCATACTGTACAAATCAGTCATTGGGCAGTACATGAGGTACCATGTACAATCAGCATACTGTACAAATCAGTGATGAGGCAGTGTGTGGTATAGGTACCATGTACAGTCAGCATACTTTACAAATCAGTGACAAGGCAGTGTATGGTATAGGTACCATGTACAATGTGCATACTGTACAAATCAGTGACTGGGCAGTTTATGGTATAGGTACTATGTACAATCAGCGTACTGGACAAATCAGTGACTGGGCAGTGTATGGTGTAGGTACAATGTACAATCAACATATTATACAAATCAGTGACTGGGCAGTGTATGGTATATGTACCATGTACAAACAGCATACTTTACAAATCAGTGACAAGGCAGTGTATAGTATAGATATGATATGCAATTGGCATACTGTTCAAATCAGTGACTGGGCAGTGTATGATCTAGATGCCATGTACCCATCAGCATATTGTATAAGTCGGAGATGGGGCATTGTATCATATGCATAATATATACAATCAGTATACTGTGCAGATCATTGATGGGGCATTGTATGGTATAGATAAAGTATACAATGAGCATACTGTACAAAGCAGTGTAAATGCTAATCAAACTTGACTAGCTGTGTCTTCACCCATTTGGAAGGTGTTGCTGAGTAGTTTCGTTTTGACCAGCTGTATCTTCACCGATTAGGAAGGTGTGGCTGCGGTTGTTTGGGTTTGACTAGCTGTTTCTTTGTCCATCAGGAAGGTGTGGTTAGAGTAGTTTGGTTTTGACTAGCTGTGTCTTTGCCCATTAGGAAGGTGTGGTTGGGGTAGTTTGGTTTTGACTAGCTGTGTCTTTGCCCATTAGGAAGGTGTGGTTGGGGTAGGTTGGTTTTGACAAGCTATGTCTTTGCCTGTTAGGTGTGGCTGGGGTAGTTTTTTTTTTTTGGATTTAATGCTATTTTTGAGCACATGAAAGTCTTTGCATGGCAGCCTGTATATTTGGTGGAGGAATTATCTGGAAAAACTCCTGGAAGAATCACCAACCCATGTGGAGCTGCTGACAAGAATGTCACATACCATGTTGGTTGAGTCGAGAATTGAACCCACGAAGACATGTGTGAGATGTCAGTGAACTCTTAACAGTGAGCTTTTTAGACCATGTGGCCACCAAGGGACCCTTGTTGCTGGGGTAGAAAATATATTTGCACATCTGTCTGTGTATATATATATATATATATATATATATATATATATATATATATATATATATATATATATATATATTGTGTTTGAAACAATTCAGTACATTGTTATTGATTTCATCTGTTTACTAAATTGGAATATGGTCATTTAATTATTAGGACTTTCAAACACTATGCAACGTAGTCATGTGGCCAGACATTTGGATTCTTACCAGCATGACTGAATATAACAGAGTCAGTATGAACATAGATATATTAGCTTGCATTTATTGAAACAATTAAAATTTATAAGTTTATTAAACTGATACTTATTATGAGCAGGTGTGGCTCATTTGCTGGGGAGTATAAACAAGTGGGGAAAGGGTCTGTGGGATGGAACCCAAAGTGGATGCCCAGGGTGTGAATCTCCCAGAAGCTTCTCCATCTGAGCTCATTTTAGGGGGGTTGGGGGTGGGAGTACATTGGCTCTGCCCCCAAATCCACCCTCGGATCATCTCCTGATGTGACATTTAATCCGCTTGTCTGATTAGACTGATTAGTTTATCTCCATCCATTCCTTGTTTTCTTGCCATCCACTGGGGTAGTGCTGTGAAATCAACTTCCTATGAAAGACAAAAGCCCGTATAACATTATCATTCCATGAAATACATAAGCCCATATGACATTATTTTCCCATGAAAGGCATTAGCCCATATGACATAATCATTACATGAGAGACAAAAGCCCATATGACACCATTATCTCATGAAAGAGAAAAGCCCAAATAAAATTCTTAGTTTCATGTAGGGAATGGATAAACCTAATGGTACAAATTTAAGAAAAACATCTATGTTGTTTTCTTTTACAAACTATTATGTGTACCATTTCATTTGTATATACTCAGAAATATTGAAAATTTTTGTTAGGAACTTATTTGAATGAACCATGTTCTTAGTGAAACTGGAATGTGTGTATCAACCATGTTCTCAGTGAAACTGGAATGTGTGTATCAAACATGTTCTTAGTGAAACTGGAATGTGTGTATCAACAATGTTCTTAATGAAAACCATTTATAATTAATGATCATTATGTGCACATCCTGTTCAGTGTTAGAAGTAAGAAATGTTCACCCAACATGCTGTTAATACCACTTTAAAACATCCTTCATACGATTATGTGCAATGACAGGAATCAATTACCAAAAGATTTTGTAAAAATTCTGCAAGTGATACTTATGTCAACCATAGATGAAAATTGTATTCCGAGTCCTTTAAATAGTCATGTCATTTGTGCAATACTTCATTCAGTCAAATTTATTATCATGTCAAGTCAGTCTTGAATACAAGCACTTGTTGAAAGCTAGAGCATTGTAAAACGTTTGATGTTTTAAAAGTCAAAAATTATTTTCTCATACTTTTGATTAATTGAGGATTCCAACATTTAAATTAGAAATAAACAGTATCATTCATCCCTCACTCTAATACTGTTCAGTGGAACCATAAAAGTGTACTGTGTTATATGCAAAGTTGCCTTATAACGGGCTACATTTTGTGTAATAATGAACAACTAGTGTATTACAATCCTTGGCCATATCTGTGTTATATCAGGGGCAGTGTTATAACGAGGTACTATATAGTGGGGTATCATTGTATAAATAAATGTGATCTTTCTGGCCATCTGGATATTCTAAAATCTTTCATTCCTCAGGGGAAGAGCAAATTGGTTTGAACCAATAGAACATGAACAGGTTTAAAACCTAATCAAATATTACATAATAAAGCATTATTCTAGTATGCAAGTCTCATGCCATTAGTCAATTTATACCTCTAATTTCTAATTGCAATAATATTTTATTGATATTTGAGAAGGCTAACGTCTATGTACTTGATTGATGGAGGTCATTTTAGTTATTACATCAGTAAAATTTTAGCACAATTTACTCACCAATTTAACAGAAATCAGTATTTAGGTTTGCAATTTTTGCAACACATGAGGTTCGCAATTTTTTCATAGAGAATGCTGGATTTGTGATGTTTGTAGTTATTACCATACATATGCTGTTAAGACGGTTGAAGTTGACCCAGTAATTGTGTGAAGATGAAAGAGAGCATGCATTTATACTGTATTAGCAAGTGTGTGTAAATGAACTTATTGTATTTTCAGTCACATATTATCAGATATGTGGTGTTATAAAATAAGTCATGCTGTAAAATATGTTGTATACAAACCTTATTCAATTTTTAATGCCTTTAATCATTAAAAAATAGTCTTTCACATGATGTGAAGGATGCAAGATGAAACATGATAACTATCAGATGACATGTTCTATCATTGATCAGTCTGTTGACCAGGTTTATGACATATTCTATCATTGATCAGTCTGTTGACCAGGTTTGTGACATATTCTATCATTGATCAGTCTGTTGACCAGGTTTATGACATGTTCTATTATTGATCAGTCTGTTGACCAAGTTTATGACATGTTTTGTCATTGATCTGTTTACTGAATTTATGAAATGTGATGTGACGTCTCACACCATTGACCTACAGGAAGATTGCGTTCATAATATTTGCATGCTTTTTCATGTTTAAATAACTTATTTCAAAAATTTTGCTTTTTTTTTAAACAGTATACTGACATTTAAGATTTTAATAGAAAAGTAGAACTTGTATGGATCTCATACAAAAATGTGTGAAGAAAAATTGACAGCAATGATAAAAATGTACAATTTTTCTTCATGCACATCTTTTGCACAGTATCCATATTAATAAACATAATGTGGCAAAATTATATAATTACACAAAAATAAATGCAGTCCTAGTGAAATAATTACATAAAAATACAAGCAATCCATGTAATTTTTTTTCCTTACCGTTGTCATAATTATGTGCCAGTGTGACATCAGTGGAAGACTAAGGGAGGCAATTCATTTTGTCGTGATGTACCTGGATTGAGCAAACCTGCAGCACTAATGTTATTATTAAATATTGGCCTATATCATCATTATTTAATTAACTACAACTTTGACAGTTGATGCATGATGCATTGGCTTAGAACTGACTGATGATTATTATAAATTTATATGTTTTAGGCACAGATTTTCCCATGAATCATTTCATTCTGCATGGAGCACAATACACCAAGCAAGCTACTACCTTGTCAAATCTGGCATTTTATGTAAAGGAAACAAAAATCAGTGCATGCAATGTCAAGTCAGAGTTTAAGTACATGAATATATGATAAATGATATATGATCTGTGGAAAAATAATAGTGTACAGTGATGTTTTTTTTTTGTTTTTTCATCCAAATTTACCACAAATTAGATGCTTAAATTTCATGAAAGTTTGCTAGTTTATGCTTATCAAATGTAATATCAACTAATATGCATATAAGTTACAAGTGATACCAGTTAATATGCATGTCATCTACTTTTAATACCGGTTAATATGCATATCAATTACTTGTAATACAAGTTAATATGCATATCAAGTACTTGTAATACCAGTTGATATGCATATCAAGTACTTGTAATACCAGTTGATATGCATATCGAGTACTTGTAATACCAGTTAATATGCATATCAAGTACTTGTAATACCAGTTGATATGCATATGAGGTATTTGTAATACAAGTTAATATGCATATCAAGTATTTGTAATGCCAGTTAATATGCATATCAAGTACTTGTTATACCAGTTAATATGCATATCAAGTACTTGTTATACTAGTTGGTATGTTTTATTTGACCATAGTCACATTTAATTCAGCACATTTTTCTGACCTTGGTTTATTAAACACTTTTATATTATGCCCAACATAGGAATATTTGTTTAAAAATGTTCATAAATTGTATTCATTATCTGGTTATCACAATATCTATTGTTTTTAGTTGGGACAATTTGTGTCAGATAATCAGGACATGACTGTAATTCAAGTCGGCACTTCTTGACAAGTGAAGTTGACATGACTGATATTAGCAATAGAGAGACTTCAAAATTTTTGTCCTTTATAGACAGGTGTCCAATATAAGAAATAAAGAATGAAAGCTTTGTAAAAGTCACATTAATACTGAGTTGGTCATTTTGACATGCAGTTATTGTCAACAGCAGGTTTAATTGTAATTTACATTTTTAAGGGTAAAATTTCATTTAGAGGTAGATATAAAATGTCACAATTCTGCATTTTCACAACAACAACAGCCATTGAAAGATAACATGACACCATTTCAAGGTGAAACATTTTATTAAGTATCTTACATTAGGGGAGCAGAAGAAAATTGATTAGCTTTGGCTGAAAGAGTTAAAGGTCAAGGTCACAGATTCTGAAAAAAATAACTTTGCAAATCTATATCTTATAAACTTTGTAACTCATGCATTTTAGATAGGATACCTACCAATATTGAAATCAAAGGTCAAGGTCAGAAGGAATTTAATAAGCATAATGGTTTCCATGCAGAGTTATGAGTTCTGTATCACCTGATGAAGGTTTGTCCATGACTTATATTGAGACAAGGTAGAATCATATTCATTTTGAGGTCAAGAGGTCAGTAGTCAAGGTAACAGAGAAAAAGAGAGAAAACAATTTTTAAAAAAAAATTAGTTTTAGCCATATGGCTTGACTATTCTTTTTAGATGGCTTGCATTTGAGACAAGGAAAACACCTGTTTATAATTTGTGTTCTGAGGTCAAAGGTCAAGGTAAGAATGTCTCTAAGAAGGAAAAGTTTTTTTTTTTTTTTTTTTTTTTTTTTTACAAAATAACTCCTGTCCTATGTCTCATGAAATTTGTGGATGGCTTGCATTTGGGACAAGAAAGGCTTCTGTAAGTTTTGGAGCCAATATATCAAAGATCACTGAGACTGAAAAGAAGAAAATTGGTTTCATCAAAATTACTTGCAGCCTTTTACTTTGTTCAATGGTTAGCATTTGAGACAAGGTAGACACCTAATCATATCAGATTCAAAAGGTCACAAGTCACAATAGTTTTGATGGCTCCATGGGGAATCACCACTGTGTCATACACCTTGTCAAACATTCCTTAGTAGCTTGCATTTATGGCAGCCCTTTTGGCTGACTTGCATATGAAGGAAATGTTTTTACTGGCTTTCACTGAGGCAAACATTTTTACTGGCTTGCATATGAGGTAACAGTGATAGTGGCAAAGTACACAAGTTAAACAGGTTATGTATTTTAGTATCAGAACAGTATCTGACCAATGAAAAGGGTTTATTATAGAAAAAGTTCAACATTTCTACATTTTCTCTTTGTTTCTCTAACCCAAACCCTAACCCTAAGCCTGTAAGCATACATTTTATTTTAACAAAACTAAATCTAGTTGTGTATTTGTTTACTTTTTTGATGGTGAGGGTATTGCATGACTGCTCTGTTTGTAGAAACTTCCTTTTAGTGAAAGATACAAAAATGGAACACTTTTAAGAAATGTTAAACAAACATGCACATTTTTTAAAATTTAGAAATCATTATTTTAATTACATTTGCAATATCTGAAGAGAGATTCTATTGTTTTATTCTAGCTTTATGAAAATATAATAGTGCACATTATAAGAATACATGTATCTATATCTACACCATTTGTTATTTGTTTTTCGCTTTATTATTTATTTCTTGGACAATAAAAAAGATTTGGATTAATTAGTATGTGCTTGGCATTCATCATACATATTTATTAAACATTTATTATCAAAATAATATGAAAGCTGTTATTAAATTATTAAATTTTATATGACATGAAATTTGTTGTCAATCAATCAGTCATGGTCTAATTGTGAAAAAAATTTTAAAATTGCTGTTATATAACCATTTTAAAATCCATTTCTAATCTGTAGATCATTACATTGACAGTAGGTTCCATGACTAAGACCTGTTGTAGACTTTGTAGTTACAATAAAATGACCATATAATGAATATGTTGGGCCACATACATTTATTCTGTTATCTCAAGCTTTGCTACAGGGACTAGTGGTCTGTTGTTATTGCTGGAGAGAGAGAGAGAGCACTCTTGAATCTGCAAAGGATCCATTGATATTAAAAATTTGAGTTTGACATTTACTTGTTTTAGTTTTTAGTACTGTTTAGTAAAAAATCTCTAACCTGAGACAGTGTAAATCCAAACATTTTGTATGTTTATGAAAAGATGTACATCTTGTGTAATTAGGACATGTTCAGATTAGAAATGTTTTCCATTAACATAATAGTTCTTAAATTATACTGTACTTGATGACCTCACTTCATTTAGTACCACTCTGGATGCATATGAATCAGCTTTGTTAATTATAAGTAGATACAGAATGCATGCTTTACCTTTCATTGACTTGCTAAGCCAAATGCATGCATATATATTGAACATATATATTATGCATATGTATTTTATATGTACACACACATATATAAACTGCTAAAAAGCAGACAGACATTTAGCTTGTTGTCTACGCAAATATCATGTATTTGTTGCATTAATTTTTGCTTTTTGTATCAATATTATTTGGTTCTACATTGCAAAATAAAGTTACTATTTTCATTACATAATGGCTTGCCTTTTATTTCCACATCAAGAGAGATAGTGTTTGTTTTGGCTTCTTTAGTAGATAACATGATATCATAACTCTTCTTTAGCAGATAACATGATATCATAACAAGTTCTCCACCATCTACTGTTACCAGGCTTGGTACTTCATGTAAACAAGAATCCTATGCTTTTTGGGATCAAACGGTCAAAGGTCAAAGTCATTGTTCCTGAAAGATCATATTTCTGGTTTTGTGAGGACTAATGCCATTTTGTCAGTACATTATAGGGTGTACATGACAGCAAATATATTTAGTGGAGGAAGAACTCCGGCAGAACCACCGACCCATGGAAAGCTACTGGCAAGCTTTCTTTCTCACACACCCATGTTTGTTGAGCCAAGACTTCAAACCCACTTGGACTGGTGATCCGTAAAGGTAAGTGCCATAGACCACTTGGCCACCCAGGGTTTTGGGACTAAAAGCACTTGGCCACCCAGGGTTTTGGAACTAAAAGAAAACAATTTTCTTCACAGCAACTTGAGTTCTCTACCATATATTGTTTGCAACTTTTGTAGATATCTTGCACTTGGGGTATGGAAGCATCCTGTAAATATTGGGGTCAAAGATCAAGGTCACTGTGACAGAAAGAAAAATGGATTCAGCATAATAACTCTAGTTCTCCATGACCTTTAGTCTCCAAACTTTGTGGATGGCTTGCACTTAGCTTGGGGTAGCACCCTGGTGATTTTGAAGTTCAAATGAGAAAAGTCATTTCTGCATCACGTACCTCAAATTTTGTAGATGGCTTGCACTTGGGGTGAGGAAGAAGCGTGTGGATTGGGGTGGGTGGGTCAAAACCTCAAGGTTTCTGTAACTGAAGAATTAATGGTTTCTATACATTAACATCAGCTGCGCATCATGGACCCAGACCAAGCATTGTTGATGGTTTGTACTTAGTGTAAGGAAGAGGTCAGTATGCTCTGGTACAAGAATGTCAAAGGTTAAAGGTAACTGTGAATGAAAGAAGAAAAATGGTTTCTGCAAATAAACTTAGTTACCTTCACTGAAGACTATTCAATATGGGGTGGGTGTGTAACATGTTGTTCATGTAGTCATGTTACAATGTAGTCATATTACAATGTAGTCATATTACATATTACAATGTCATATTACATATTACAATGTAGTCATATTACATATTACAATGTAGTCATATTACATATTACAATGTAGTCATATTACAATGTAGTCATATTACAACTCCCTTTTTGGTGTAAAATGTATGCACTTATTCTTGAATGAATAACCATTATAGAAGGTATGCTGTTTAAAAACACTAACTGAAGCAATCAAAACCAATGTTCAGTCACTGGGCTCAAACTCTGATATGGCAAATGTTTGAACACAACTTAAAGCCAATACTTGTGGCCTCAGTACTGTCTATGCCAGTCTAGGTCACCTGCCTCTGTGATTCCATGGAAGAGTCACATGGTTATCATTTTCTTGATAAAATACAGCCAATGGAGTTAAACCTATCATCAAAACTGACAAAAATAAACTCTGAACTTGACTAACTATGCAATGCCTTAAGCTTTACAGTTTTAGCATCAGGGTTGGATAATACCCATGGATTTGTCCATGTCCACACCCATGGATTTGTCCATGATCACACCCATGGATTTGTCCATGATCACACCCATGGATTTGTCCATGATCACACCCATGGATTTGTCCATGACTACACCCATGGATTTGTCCATGATCACACCCATGGATTTGTCCATGACTACACCCATGGATTTGTCCATGTCCACACCCATGGATTTGTCCATGACCACACCCATGGATTTGTCCATGATCACACCCATGGATTTGTCCATGATCACACCCATGGATTTGTCCATGATCACACCCATGGATTTGTCCATGATCACACCCATGGATTTGTCCATGTCCACACCCATGGATTTGTCCATGATCACACCTATGGATTTGTACATGACCACACCCATGGATTTGTCCATGTCCACACCCATGGATTTGTCCATGATCACACCCATGGATTTGTCCATGACTACACCCATAGATTTGTCCATGACTACACCCATGGATTTGTCCATGACTACACCTATGGATTTGTCCATGATCACACCCATGGATTTGTCCATGACTACACCCATGGATTTGTCCATGACTACACCTATGGATTTGTCCATGTCCACACCCATGGATTTGTCCATGACTACACCTATGGATTTGTCCATGACTACACCCATGGATTTGTCCATGACTACACCCATAGATGTGTCCATGACTACACCCATAGATTTGTCCATGACTACACCTATGGATTTGTCCATGACTACACCTATGGATTTGTCCATGACCACACCCATGGATTTGTCCATGACTACACCCATAGATGTGTCCATGACCACACCCATGGATGTGTCCATGACTACACCCATAGATTTGTCCATGACTACACCCATAGATGTGTCCATGACTACACCCATAGATTTGTCCATGACTACACCCATGGATTTGTCCATGACCACACCCGTAGATGTGTCCATGACCACACCCATGGATTTGTCCATGACTACACCCATAGATGTGTCCATGACTACACCCATAGATTTGTCCATGACTACACCTATGGATTTGTCCATGACCACACCCATGGATTTGTCCATGACTACACCCATAGATGTGTCCATGACCACACCCATGGATGTGTCCATGACTACACCCATAGATTTGTCCATGACTACACCCATAGATTTGTCCATGACTACACCCATAGATGTGTCCATGACCACACCCATGGATGTGTCCATGACCACACCCATAGATGTGTCCATGACTACACCCATAGATTTGTCCATGACTACACCCATGGATTTGTCCATGACCACACCCGTAGATGTGTCCATGACCACACCCATGGATTTGTCCATGACTACACCCATAGATTTGTCCATGACTACACCCATGGATTTGTCCATGACTACACCCATGGATTTGTCCATGACTACACCCATGGATTTGTCCATGACTACACCCATGGATTTATCCATGACCACACTCATGGATTTGTCCATGACTACACCCATAGATGTGTCCATGACCACACCCATAGATTTGTCCATGGCTACACCCATAGATGTGTCCATGACCACACCCATGGATGTGTCCATGACCACACCCATAGATGTGTCCATGACTACACCCATGGATTTGTCCATGACCACACCCGTAGATGTGTCCATGACTACACCCATAGCTTTGTCCATGACCACGCCCATAGATTTATCCATGACCACACCCATGGATGTGTCCATGACTACACCCATGGATTTGTCCATGACTACACCCATAGATTTGTCCATGACCATACCCATGGATGTGTCCATGACTACACCCATAGATTTGTCCATGACCATACCCATAGATGTGTCCATGACTACACCCATAGATTTGTTCATGACCACACCCATAGATTTGTCCATGACCTGCAGAGTTGTCAGGTTTCCTGTGGATTGTTGGCAGATGTGATGTTAACAGCAGTAATAACATTTTGTTGGTAAAATCAGTATGCAATAAGTACAACTGTTTTATGCAAGGTATAAAGCATACAGTAAACAACATATAAACCATATAAATGGCACGTCATAAAACATCTAAGATTATAACATTGTATAATACATGCAAATACATTATGTATAGTTTAGTGTGTTATCATTTATGTTACTAGACAGTGTTAGTCATTTTATATAGGTTAGTGTGTCATGAAAGGTGGAGTGAAAAATATGCATTTCTGGCTGTAAAAATTGAATCTGCACAGCAAAGTTTAAAATTTTTTTGCATGCAGGTTTTTGGGTATATTATGGTTGAATATGTGGACTTTTAATTGGTTGTTGTGATTATTATGGCATCAAAATTATGCAATAAAATCTAAGAGGAGCAATTTTGTCATATTCAGTTGTAAGGTACATCACAATAGTTTTAAACATAGTTCATGGGACAGTCAGAATTGGTGTAACAAGATATTTACCTTTTTGCTCTCCCAACTCCCAACTCTCATTAATTCTGGATCACAAACTTCATTCTAAAACAATTATTACTACGCAGATGTTTAGCCAAAATGGCATATTACTACACAAGAGATGATTTTTAACCAAATAGCATTATTACACACTGTTTTAGCCAAATGGCATATTACAACATGAAATGTTTCGCCAAATTGGCACATAACTACACAAGGGATGTGTTAGCTAAAATAGCATATTTCTACACAAGAGATATTTAAGCCAAAAGACATATTACTACCCAAAAAATGTTTTAGCCAAATGGCACAAAGATGTTTTAGCCAAACTGCATATTTTATTCTGGACTAGTCATAATCAAGTTGTAACTGGGAAATGTTACTCTGAAGAGTACAATACTTTTGCCCACTGCCATCTTTGCTACATGTATATGTGTGGGATGAAAATATTTTGTCCACTGCCAACTTTGTGCATCTACATGTGTAATGAATATTTTGCACACTGCCAACTTGCTACATGTATATGTGTGATAAACATTTTGACCACTGCCAACTTTCCTACATGTATTTGTGTGAAGAATATTTTGACCACATTTGGCTAGCAGTGCATTCTGTGATAATTTGTCACTTTTTAGTTCATCCTTACCTAACAATACAACATTTATCAGGTACAAACATGACGACGTATAGGGGTCATAGCCATGTACGTATCCTGTGACTTTGGTGACAAGTTATTGTTAGTGATATTTAAATCTGATAGTTTTAGGCCATTGGATACTTTTATAAAAAAAAATATTTCTGAGTTAATCTTTGCTTTATCCAAAATGTGTACTTTGCTCTTGGACTAGCCCATGTGACATGTTGTCATCTAACATGGAATCTATAGTATGGCAGATTGAAAAGAATCATCTTTTCCATTTATACAAAACTTGCATGACTATTCAATAATGTAACATGTTTTCTGAATTATTATAAACATCAGCTTTCTCCAAAATGCACTTTATCATAATGACATGAATGTAACCTGATGAGTACAGGTTTGTATGTTTTACTGTTTATTAATGCTTGGAAACACTCCAAATCATCACAAGTATACATCCAGGATAAAGCAATTGTGAGATCTTCCCAGCTTCTTCTTCTTCTTCAACTTCATCATCATCATCATCATCATCATTGTTTCAGTGCTACAGAAATCGGATGAAACTTTTATGCAGAGAAAATATTGGACATTAAATGGCATATTTATCATTTACTGACGGCATGTGAAGTATATTATGTAATACAACTAGTTAGAAAAGAGGGACGGCTTGGTATCAATACTCTTACAATAGAGAGTACTTTAATTACAAGTCACTAAGATGTCTAATACACAAACATACATACATACATACATACATACATACATACATACATACATACATAAACCATGATACATGCATACATGCATACATACACACACACAACATGCATGAATGCATGCATAAACACACGTACATACATACATACATACATACATACATACATACATATGTACGTATATAATTACCTACCTACCTACCTACATGGATGCACTTCCGGTATGTGCTTAATTCTCGCATGTATTTAGGTGATCCATTTTATTAGAATTTTGTCTATGTTTTGCTAGTAACTCCAAACCTAGTTCGTTATGCAAAACAGTCATTGGTGAACGTTGACATAGTCCTGTAAAAAATATTGCAGTTTCAATTTGATCACTTTCTAAATCCACGCCTGGCTACTTCGACTACTACTAATGATGTTGCTGTTGCCACTACTATTACTTCATTTCACGTGTCTAGAGACATCTTGCGATTTTACTTCATCTTTATTTGACACAGTTAAAAAACACGGTCCATTCTGTTTTCAGAGGACGAGGACGTTCAGGACGTTCTTATCCATGGTTTTTTGTTTGTGTTTCTTTTTAGAATGTCGTATGACTGAGCATGCCTACGGCACAGGTGCTCGACGCGAGCTTGATGTTGAGAAGAAAAAAAAACAATAATCTGAAGGAAAAAATATCATGCAGTGACAAAAAAATACCTCAGATTACCCCCATGACCCGTTCTGACATTGGACCCTCTCTATCATACCCCAATGTCAGAACGGGTCATGGGGGTAATCTGAGGTATTTTTGTCACTGTGCATGATATTTTTCCTTCAGATTATTGTTTTTTGTTTTTTTTTTTTCTTCTCAACATTAAGCTCGCGTCGAGCACCTGTGGCCTACGATAAGTCGTTTTACTTTAGTGTGATGCATGGGACGTAACTCTTTTTACTATATTCTCCTTAAACTAAGCGAAATTATGTCCCGTGTTTACTTTTGGCACCTGTAAAGCAGTGGCAGAATAAGGACGAATGATAATGAAATCATCTCTGTCTCTAGCTAGAAAAATCGAGAAAGCGGCACCCGCCCACTCAGGTGTACACGTGTTTTGCGATAAATTTATTTTCTGAAAACGTTCCAGTTACTGAGAGTTTTGCTTGTATTTGTGAAGAACGACAAAAGTAGTGAAGTGGAACTTTAGCTCCAAATTCATTCATTTTATTAGACGCTTGGGATTGTTCGAAGGGTGTCTAGGTCAAGGCAGGATAGCATCAGATGAGCAACAAACCAATCAGACACGCCAGTGGTCTATAAGATATCGTAATGAGTGGTTGTGAAGCGTATGCTGTTTTACAGCGTAGGGGAGGAGTTCCTCTCATGATGAAGGCATAACGATGATAGCTACGAGGTTGAGAGATACATAGAACCACTCGACAACTTCGAGATTAAGTTTCCAATGGCCATCAACATTTATCTGAGGCATCTTTGAACTACTGGCATCACCCCCATATACCTGGATTAATGGCCTCTACTTTTTTCGATGGGGATATTCCATCCCACCTCCTTCCATAGTTACACTACGAATTTTTCTTTAGAGCATCCAAAGAATTTATGGATCATGTAGACGGACTCGAGGACACCGTACGAAACGGTCCAGCTCAGAAGATCTTTCGACCTCTAAGGCTCATAGGCCGGAGGAGCGATTGGTTTCGGGGAGGTCGGAAGGTCTGAGGAAGAATAAATGAAACAGCTTTGGCTGTACCTTCGCCTAATCTTTTGATAAGATCGATGCAGCCCTAAGATCGATCTTTAGCTAAAAGCGCTTTCGTTCAGCATCGCTGACGGCTACTGTGACACGGTCCGTTCTCGTAACCGCCCGTATATCATTCTTGGGGGTCGCATAATTATTAAACTTGTCGACAATAAACTTGAACTCGTCCGATGACAGGGTAGCACAGGGGAGAGCTCGTGAGACCAAATCTGCGATGGAGTTGAACATACCTCTGCCACGACCCAAATCTGATCATGCTTTTGAGCCTTGAATCGGAGGGGCTGGAAGGTGAATTGCCCCTCCTTCGAGTGAAATGCCTTTCAATGGAATGGCGAATGGAGCAGCCGCCAGGGTGGCAAGCACACGAACACCTGCAATTCCCACGCAAATGCCTACGGTGCTAGAATCCGCCGACACACCATCGACAACATTAACAGCCCACGCCCACTTTTTTCATTTCGAGTGTCGTTGCTCGATCTCGGTCTAAAGCTGGACCTCGATATTGCTGATCTTGTTCAGGTGGTAATTATGGAAATTATCTTCAGTAGTTACACTAGCAGTCACACTAGGAAAAGAAGGATACATTGTGATACAAATTTATGAGGCATGTTTTAAACCATCCAGGCTATCTATTCGATTCTCAGCTTAACCGAAGCATAATATGTCTGTTGTGATGAAACGGTTTGGATCATTCTAGATAGGACTTCGGTTCATCAATGATTGTAATATAAAAGCTGTACATATGTGATCTTGTAATATTCAACAGTTGACGTCGCACTGCTAGTAACATCAGGGTCGTTACTTTCAGGTCGCTGAACCAAAGAAACATCAAACTCAGTAACAACATCCTTTCCAGTAAAAAATTCACCAATATAGAGCGTGTTATGACCCCTGCATTACACGCTTATGGGTAATAAATAGCCCCTCCATCATTGCCAAATTGGGTTTCCATTGGAGTAATTAAGACTGGGCTTTCAGACATTAATGAGAAACTTGGCGTTGACGTTAAATAGATAGCGAAGTTGATAGGTCGCACAGCTGTGTGGACATAATCCTTGGTAGTCGCATCTTGAGGATCGTTAGGATCTCCCAGACCCACTACTTTATTTGTATTCATGGTTAGGCCCCCAACTAACGGAACAGGGACATCAACAACGCCCAATGAGCTTGCACAATCAACGTATGGTTTGGCAGCGGCATCCCTAGGATCAACAGGATTTTCTACACCCACAAGTTTAGGTGAATTCGTGTTTAAGGGACCCGCATTAATTCCTCCCACAGAGGCTTCAGTACTTACCCGATCAACATATATCTTAGCAGCAGCGTCTTTTAAACCGACTGTTACGAGTCTATGCTCTTAAAATAAGTAACAGAAAAGAGTGAAGACAACAAGCTTTGTAAAATTTAACAAATAATTTATTTCCCTAGAATACCAAGTGAAAAATGAGAAAAAATAACTTACGGTTTTACGAATCAAATCCAAAAATAATCCAAGAATTAAAAAATAGATGTCCTTGTATTAAAAAGTCCTGAATTAATCTGAGTTCGAGTCCCGATGAAATCCAAAATGGAAGGTGATGACGTCTGTTGTAACCTGCGAAGTGCTGTTGTGTCAACAGTTCTTGTTGAATCACAGAAAATATTATTTCAGTTTTGAATTCCGTATAAATTTCAATGAATGTCTTTGTCCAAGAATTTTTTAGGAGCACTTATGTATTTCCATTGAAAATAATCACTTGAAATTGAATAAAATAAAATTTCAACTCAAACTGGTCACAACATTAATAACAACTTCAAGTGTCAATTGTTTGGAGCCCGACTGAACAATCTCTATCAAGACAACAGTTATACACTAGTTTAAGACGCAAAACAGATTCCCGGATGAGGGTCAATCTTCTAGAAAACTTAGAAATTTGAAACAATAAACACATGTTTCATATCACGTACTCCAGGTATGGCCTTGACTTAACTTAATGGTTCTTTCTCTGAGAAAGAATAAAAATAAAAAAGTTAAAAAAAAGGTTGTTTACCAAAACTGTCACTTACTCTGAAACAAGATCAGAAACTAGATACAATGTTTCTATTATTAGTTGTTTATCAATGAAATAAAAAAGTCAGGTCAAACAGAACTGAACTGAATTTCTGGACAATGTCAAATCCAGTAAACACAGTTAAATTACAATAACATGTAATGTAAATAAAAAATTTAAAACAACCCCCACCCCCAAAAAAACAACAAACTAACACTTAAATATACATAACACGACAGACTCCCTCTAGGCCCAAGACTTTGTTATCTTTCATGTTAAAGGGACCCTCCATAGTATCACCAGTTTACACCACCCTGGAAAGAGCCTGTTCAGTGGCGTAGGTATGCACAATTGCCAGCCAAACCCCTTCTCAGCTCCATGCCTCACAGTATTTTGGTAGCTACATAATGTTTGG
Organism: Megalonaias nervosa; assembly: GCA_016617855.1. Classification (NCBI taxonomy): domain Eukaryota; kingdom Metazoa; phylum Mollusca; class Bivalvia; order Unionida; family Unionidae; genus Megalonaias; species Megalonaias nervosa. The sequence continues at coordinate 93,073 of JAECUM010006079.1, forward strand.
TAGATGCGTCTTGTTCTTCGGTATGATCTGCCAAGGCTAATGATTCTATTTGTACTCATGTTTAAAGGCATCGCCTCACCTCGATTGTTCGTGGAACGGTCAACGTAAGACTGGTTGCTACATCTTGAGCCACAGGGTCAGCTATGGACGTGATTTTATTTTTAACTATATCCAAGCAATAGATAAAACTGTTTCCCCTTTTGGATGTCGTTCCTTTGTCTTGATTATCAGCATATACGATGTTATTTGACCAATGAGTTCCTCTAGATAACACTTCGTGGTTTTACGTCTTGAGAACCTTCCGGCTCACGTTCGAGCGCAAGATCAAACTCTGACTTTCTGACGATGCCTTGAATGTCCATATACCTTTACGTACCTCATCCTGACAATCCCCATAATCCTTTTCAGTCACATTGGAAAGCTGCTTTTGTATACCCATGCATCCTTCTAAGGCTATAACAGCTACGTCGACATAGGCTTTGATGGTCGCGTCTTGGGCGTCTACAGGTTACACATATCTATGACTTTAAATAATCTCATTTCCAAATTTTCGGTCATAATATTACTCACCTTATTCACCCGTCTCGTGATGCGACGCTGAAGATCTTGTTCAACCGTGTCCAAATCAGCCTTTGTGACCTGAGGTACCGGATCCTCAGCCGGCTCGGGGAGGATCTCCATTAAGAGCCTCTACCATCTCCGGCCTCTCCTCTTGCTGATCGTGTGTAACAGTGACCTCTAGATCATCTTGCGTTGGACTTGATAGCAAAAAATTCTATCTGGATATAGTAGCTATTCCTTCCTCATGATATATCTGCAGCCGAAATCGTACAAGATTTTTCTCCACCAGGCCAGTGAGATACCTCTGCATGGCAAAAGTGAAAGTGTTTATCTACAGATTTTGCATGGCATGACTAAGACTGCGTTTTTAAGAGATCTCGCTGTAACTAATACAAAAATGCCATATGCGTTAAAGTAGCACTGTAAGGAAGGGGAGAAGATCCTCTGGAAGAGATAAAATAAGTTCTGGAGTCGCCAGTGGCATGGATGTAGACGGAGAAGCAATCATCATAACCCTGCTCTACCTATGCATAATAGACTTGTTGGTGGAAAAGGTGATCAGTTGTATGTCCATGACGGAGTCGGCTGGATGTTACACTTAATCCTTTTATGCATTTCGTTAACAAAGCTTACGGTGAAAGAATCTGTAGACATGACTAAGCTTCCAATGTTATAAGTTGTATTACCTCGCTTGGGTAATCTGCAAGAGAGGGCTCCATCAGCGAGGTGAAAATAGTTTCCCACCCCTTCAATGACGTCATCCATTTAGTCGGGTCCAGTGAGAGACGTCCTCAATCTCGAGCACAAAAGAGCAATCGAACAGATTAATCGGGTTGCTCTGTGCATCTGAGACACTTACCTTTAACTTTTGGAGGCCACCGTCACAATGCTTACACCATCGGAGACGCGAGTTAGAGACAGTCGGCATATTTTCGTCACCCACTGAGACCATTGCCAAGAGAGTACTTGGGTGCACTACAATGGGTTGCGGTGTCGGCGTTCACGATCATAACCAGACCCCTTTACCGCTCTCACGTCCTCTACCAGACGAAAAAGATCCTCATCTAAAGAAGTATTCGATGCCCAACTAAGCGGACTGGAAGGCGATCGACGCGGATATCTGTAGAGAGGAGTACATCCATCAATGCAAGAAATTTAATGTTGTTGTTGTTGTTGTTGTTATAGGGTTTAACGCCATTTTTCAGCACAAGATAGGCTATACATGGCGGCCAGTATTAATGGTGGAGGAAGAACCCTGGAAAACCCCGGGAAGAACCACCGACCCACGAGAAGCTACTGGCAGGCTTTCTCACGTACCCACGTTAGCCGAGTCTGGACTCGAACCCACGCAGACAGAGGTGAGATGGCAGTGATCCGTAACGATCAGCGCTTTAGACCACTCGGCCACCCGGGGCCCCC
>JAECUM010006080.1:0-17373 GCA_016617855.1 Megalonaias nervosa
GAGATGAACCAGACAGAATTGAGTTACAATAGTCCAGTCTTGAAAGTACTAAGGAACACACAAATGTTTTAGTGGCATCAGCTGAAAGATACTTGCAAATGGAGCTGATGCGTCTCAGCTCAAGATATGCAGCCTTGCATATGTTCATGACATGTTGGTGCAATGAGAGAGTACTGTCGAGAATAACACCTAGGTTTCATACTGACTGTGTGAAGTTAATGTTGGTGTTGCTGATATTTATTGTCTGAGGTAAAGGATGTGAATGAGACAGTCTTTTTTGTTGTAATCAGAATGGCTTCAGTTTTATCATCATTCATCTGCAGCTTGTTACATGTCATCCATGATTTCACATTGGAAATGCACCTCGCTATGCCTTGGATGGTAGCTTCAACTTCGGTTAGGTGGCTAGATTTGTATATTTGGATGTCATCAGCATACAATTGGTGAGACACTGGATGATGATCTATGACACTTGAGAGTGGCTGAATGTGTAGAATGAAGAGAACAGGTCCAAGAACAGACCCCTATGGAACACCACAACATAGATCAACTGGGCTGGAGTGTTTTCCATTTGTGGACACAATTTGTGTCCTGTTGACCAAGTAGGACTTGAACCATAGTAAGGCTGTATCACGAATGCCAAATACATGCTGGAGACGGTGAAGTAATATATCATGGTCTATTGTGTCAAATGCTGCAGACAAGTTAAGGAGAGTGAGGACTGTAATCTTTCCACCATCCAAAGCAGAGAGAAGGTCATTAACTACTTTCAGAAGAGTAGTTTCAGCACTATGGCAAGGGCGATATGCAGACTGTACATTGCTAAAAAGACTGTTTGAATTCAGATGAGATACAAGTTGGGATAGAACAACTTTTTCTAAGCTTTTTGACATGAATGGGAGATTAGAAACTGGGTGGTAGTTCTAGACATCATGTTTTGCCATTGATATGAATGAACCTTAATGCTATGATGGTTTAGACACACATTAAGACGTGTTTTGCAATTGATAATGAACCATTGATGCTATGATGGTTTAGACATGCATTAGTACATGATGTTTTGTGATTGATATGAATGATCCATTGATGCTATGATGGTTTAGATATGCATTAATACATGTTTTGCAAATGATAATGAACCATTGATACTCTGATGGTTTAAACATGCATTAAGACATGTTTTGCAATTGATAATGATCCATTGATGCTATGATGGTTTAGACACACATTAAGAAATGTTTGCGTTGATAATTAACCATTGATACTATGATGGTTTAGACACACATTAAGACATGTTTTGGTTTGTTATGAAAGAACCATTAATACTGTGATGGTTTAGACACGCATTAAGACATCATGTTTTGCCATTGATGTGAATGATCCATTGATGCTATGATGGTTTAGACACACATTAAGACATCATGTTTTGCCATTGATATGAATGAGCCTTAATGCTATGATGATTTAGACATGCATTAAGAAATGTTTTGCCATTTATGTCAATGAACCATTGATTCTGTGATGATTTAGACATGCAATAAGACATGTTTTGCCATTGACAATGAACCATTGATGCTACGATGGTTTACACATGCATTAATACATCATGTTTTGCCATTGATATCAATGAACCATTGATGCTATGATGGTTTAGACATGCATTAAGACAGAGGTAGAGGGATGTTACAAGACATTTGTAATTGTCATTATTCAGTTACCTGATGATTGTGATCTTCCTTATGTACAAAGGCACTACTACGTTCCATTTTCAATTAACACCACGGAATGAACAATTCATTCTCGGCATTAATTATGATAGTCACAAGAACTACCTGGCTGTGCAGAGCTATTACTTGGTAATTAAGTATTCCTAGAACTTTTGGGACATATTTATGTTTTTCATATTAGATTATGTCAAACATATATAATAGTCATTTGATATATCTGAATCATGCATCGGTATCTTGTCTATGCCAGGAAATTTTCTTTTTTATTCAGATGACAAGTTTTAAAAATTTTCTTTTTCTTGTTTCATTATTCAATGCCTCAGTTAAAAACTGAATAAATTTATCAACTATTTGTGTTTTTACATGCAATTATGTCATACATGAACTCTGCAAACAGTATATTGGATGTTGATTTTATTGATTAATCTCCTGTTTCTTTATTCAATGCCTCAAATATAACTTACTCAAAGAGTATTACAGTAAAACCTCTCTTGTGAGACTACTGCTATGAAAGACTGCCTGTCTTGAGAGACCAGGTTCTTCTTGCACAGATTTATTGGTTAATAGCATTATGACCTGTCTTGAGAGAACACCTTTCTTGAGATACCATTATTTTTTGGCAGAAGGGGTGGTCTTTCAAAACAGGTTCTACTGTACTATTTATAGCATAAACTTATCAAACAAAACATTGGTTGTTGGATGTATTTAAATTATACATCAGTAAATCTTTGAAGCTTTTTGGAACATGAACAGCTATGAGGTTGAAAATAATAGGAAGTAAAAACAAAACAAGAAAATAATGTCATAATTGTATATGATTTTAATTTAGTATTCATTTTTATTATAACTTCTGCAATATTAAAAATGCATTATGCAGACAAATATTTTCAGTAGAAATATTTTTGTACAAAAATAAAAAGGATTTGTTGTAGAATATAAAATTCTCTTTGCAAATAAATAAATAAATAAATAAATAAATAAATATATTACATTTAATTACTCATGATTTATGGATAGAAGGTGTGCAGAAAATTACAAGAGTAGGAAAAATTACCAGAATTATAGTAGCTCAAATTGGAGGTAATTCATTCCCAAACTTCTTTGTTTTAATAAAATCCCATCCAGTCCCTTTGTTTTTAACATTAAGTTACAAAAGAACCCTTTTCACTTTTCTAGATTGTAGTTGAGGCCCGACTTAGTGAAATGGAGAAAACACTGGCTAAGACTGAGTCCCAGTTGAAGGTGGAGAAAGAGAAGCTAAGGAAGCTCTCTGGCCGAATTCAGGAGACCGAAATCAGCAATCACAGCACTGAGTCTACTGTCAAGGCCAAACAGGAACAAGTTGACCTGTTACAGGTGAAAACCAGGCCATACAATTATTCTTAATATTTTATTTCCCATCTTCTATAAGGAAGGAAGCCTGGAACTTAATGACTAGTTATTTAGGGTGTTGGGCCTCATTGCTGGCAAACTGATCTCATATTGCCAAGTTAGGCAGATTTTCAGTTTTTAAGGCCTTCTAGGTTTTGGCAGTATCCCATCTGTCTCTCTTGTTGTGCTCTTTAGTCAAATATCGATGGAATTATCTATGTGCATGATACCCTAATTCATGTAGAGCCATAGGTCTCCAATGATGTATTTAGAGAGGCATACAGGACACTACAGAATCACCTCCTAACAGCTGCAGCAGATAAGGCATTATGACCTAAACTGGTGTGCACAAGTCTCATGTGACAATTGCCCATTAAGGTTTGTATAGCCATATATTTTTGGCAGTTGAACAGAGACCTTATGAATAATGCCACACATAATCTTTATAAATTCAATTTACATGAGACACATGCCATCCCTTTATGACTTAGGGACTGACAATTTCATTTTGGGAGTGGGGAATGGGGAAGGAAGCATGGTTGTTGGAAGTGTATCAGATTCAGAATCAAAGGGTCATGGGAGCAATACCTTCCCAAGTCATAGTGTGTCATTAGAAAAGGCACTTAGCTTTCACAATCTTGGCATGATAAAGCCATCAATGTGTGTCATTAGAAAAGGCTTCCACAACCTTGGCATGATAAAGCCATTGATGTGTGTCATTAGAAAAGGCTTCCACAACCTTGGCATGAGAAAGCCATTGATGTGTGTCATTAGAAAAGGCTTCCACAACCTTGGCATGATAAAGCCATCGATGTGTGTCATTAGAAAAGGCTTCCACAACCTTGGCATGATAAAGCCATCGATGTGTGTCATTAGAAAAGGCTTCCACAACCTTGTCATGATAAAGCCATCGATGTCTATAAAGTGCTGTTAACACCTCACAATGATTTTAGAGCTGAACTTAAAGTAGGAATGAAATAATCTTGTTTACTTCAAACTTGTATACAGACTGTCACCTGACTTATGACAGAGCAAAATGCCCTGGATCTTGGTCATTTACAATGGAATTTTAAATCAGATTTGTAAACAAGGTCAGGTCTGTTTACTTAAATGTTTAGCAGATAACATGACAAACATCAAGTAAACATGGTTGTAAACCATAGTTTTTCCAAGGGAAAAACTGATGTCCTGAACTCAAATCCAAGTAAATAAATGATCATTATCTTATAATATAATCTTTAATCATGGACAAAAGTTAGGTCCATAATGTCGTTTACAAAGGATCATTACAACTGACATTCATGGCAAAAGTTAAACACACAATATAGATATACATAACAACTTTATGCATATAATGTTGGTTGTTTCATATACCGCATATCTGATGGACACTAATAAAATATCTTCTGTATGATTCCTTTGTTTCCTTTATTTTCTTCAGAATGAGAACAGCAAGCTTCGCCAAATGTTGGAGAGTCAGAAGCAGAGTCTAATCGGCAAAATGAAGATGGCCAGTCTGGACATCAAACAGCAACTGTAAGTCACTCAAGTGACCACAAAATCAAGAGATTTATATTTCTTTTCATTTCTTTGTTTCTTGTGTCACATTTCACCACTTCTCTTAAAATTCTTTTAAATTTGACTACATATTCTGTTGTGTAACTGAACACGATAGTAAGTTGTTATAGTAAGGGTGTATTATGACTCTGTGGTCTCAAAATAAGTAAAAGAAAAGAATGAAAAGCAACAAGCTTTGTAAGACTAAAAAACTAATTTATTTCCCGAGAATACAAAGTGAAAATGTTGAGAAAAGGAATATATGGTATTGCGAATTAAATCCCAAAGAATCCTAGAATTACAGGCACAAATCGTAATAAAATTAAAGTTCTGAATAAACTTTAGTGGAAATCCAAATCAATCCAACACAGAAACTGCTGATGTGCCTGTGGCCTCTATAATGCTGATGTGCCAACAGTCTTTTGTTGGATCATAATAATACAATCCAAGAATTAAATCCTTATTTGAAATTTCAGCATAAACTCAAATCTCTATTTCCAAGAATGCTATTTTTGAAGAGATCTGTATTTTTAGAGAAGAATCACTTGAATTAATTTATTTGAATAAATAAATTCCAACCCAGATGAAACAATGGACATAACAATAATACAATTGATTCTGATAAAATTTTGAATCATGAATGAATAATTTTTCCAGTAACAAGATTATATAGTCCTCTACTTGACCTCAGATCACAATTAGCAGCTTCTAAAAAAATTATTACCTTCTGGAAACTTCTTAATGTTGACAAAATTACCTTCTGGAAACTTCTTAATGTTGACAAAATAAGATCTTAGTTATAATTAGAAAATCTGTTACTAAAATTATAATATAGTATGTGGAATATATCAGGTAGGCCAGGTGTATTTATGGGGTAATTCCAGTAACCTAGACCCAGAGCCAAATATGTATATTTCTATTAATAATAATTAAACCCATACACATAGAGAATATTTTAGCTATGTATTAATTGTTTGCAAAATAAAGAAAATCAGTGATTCAGTTAAAGTAGAAAATGAACTTGATTTCGGACAATTCAAGTCCAACATACAATGTTACAATACAATAGCACATAATGAAATTTTTAAAAAAATATTAAGAAAACAAACAAACAATGCAAATTAAATATACATAACAGGTGGCTATGCTCAACATTTTAGTGTTATTCATAAATTTAATTGAATTAAAGTCTCTGTGATACTTCTCTTGTCAAAATTCAACAAGAAGTTGAAAACTCTGATAGTACACATTTCACTTATTTTCTGACACTTCCCTTGTGCATCAGTTGATATTTGAATTAGGCTAACAGCAAATGATCATTATATTACTATGAGTGAAAGCTCAGTATTTTATATTTTGACAACAGAGAATTTATGGAGAATAGGAAATTGATCAGTTTGCCAAGTGCACTAAATTTTGGACTTGACCCACCTGCCCAAAATTATTTTTAAAGGAAACAATTTGACAACACATCATTGTTGACCCAAAATTGCAGACAACTTTGGGATTTACTCACAGATTTCATCCCAGATTTTCCAAATTTGTTATACACAGGGACATTGGGACCAACATTATAGTATCTTACTGTGTGTTTACTTAATGTATTGGAAATTATGGATAAATCTTATGAAAATTAACATATAAATAATATAATTTTCAATTTTAATTGATCGGTTGACTTGCAAATGTATTGGGGATGATCAGGTACCCAGCCTGGCCACCTGGACCCATGGTGTCTTACCCGGAAATAGCCTACCCAGCTGTGTAGTTCCCTGCTGGGTACCTGGACATGGCAAAATTTCCCTATCCATCCATCCCATATATATATATATATATATATATATATATATATATATATATATATATATATATATATATATTATGACTATCATTTTAAAACAAGTAATAGACAAGAGCGAGAAGCAACAAGCTTTGTAAAGTTCAACAAATAATTTATTTCCCTGAATACAAATGGAAAATGTAAAACAGAAAAGGAACTTACAGTGTTGCAAATCATCCTAAATAATCCTTCAATTACAAGTCCTATGGAATCAATTTCTGAATAAACTTTAGTGGAAATCCAAATTAGATCTAACACTGGAAGTGTTGATGTGCCTCTGATGGCTTGTGTAGTGGTGATGTACCATCAGTCTTTTGTTGGATCACAATAATACAATCCAAGAATATATCCTTATTTGAAATTTCACTTGAAATTCAAGTCTCTGTTTTGATGAGCGCTTGCTATTTCCAGTGAATAGATAATTTAAATGAATAAAATTCCAGCCCATATGAAGCACTGAACACAGCAATAATACAACTGATTCTGTTCAGATCTTGAGGCATGAATGAATAATTTCTAGAAAAACAAGATTATATAGTCCTCTACTAAACCTCAGGTCACAATTAGCATTTTCTAAAAAAGAACCAATTACCTAATGGAAAATAACATTCTTGAAGGTTCCTAATATTTAGAAAATAAATTCTTAGTTATAATTAGAAGGTCTGTTACTAAAATTATAATATAGAACCTGGACTATGTCAGGTAAATCAGGTAAATTGAATAATTAGAATATAAAATGGGGTAAATACACTGTCCTTGACTCGGGCCAAGATAATAATCCTAATAGTTAATCCATATGAAATAGGAAACTATTTGCTGTGCATTAGTTGTTTACAGAAGAAAAAAATCAATGATTCAGGTGAAGTTAAAAATTAACTTGATTTTGGACATGGTTTAGTCCAACATACAATTTTCCATAACATATGATGAAATAAAAACAAAAAAAACTAACAAGCAATGCAAATTAAATAACATAACTATATATATATATATATATATATTTCTCTGTGTGTATATATATATATATATATATATATTTCTCTGTGTGTATATATATATATATATATAACGATGGACAGGTACCCAGACCTGGCCTTGTTTTGCACTACCCAGTAAAAACCGACCTGACATATTTGGATGAAATGACTTTAAGGTGTGATCCAGGTCAATCCAGATTGAATGTCACATGCTGTGATGTCACAATGAAAGCTATGCATATTGATAAACAGATTCATACTACCCTTGATTGTGACAATTCCACTCAATGCGCTCTTATTTTGACCCAAGTTTAGTACATGGCCACCATTGTAAAAGTCCATAGTGATAGATAACTTTTGTCTGGAAGTTTCTAGGTGACAGTTTAAGGTGCAGAGCATTCAAAAATCAGGATTGAATAGACTTTGGTTAAAGAAAATCAGTGTTAAATTTTTTAAAAATAATTTATATTTAATTTATAATGAGTAAATGTGCATACATGACCCATGTGACTTATACTATTGATAAGATGGAAGGAAAACATAGACTCAGAGTTAATAAATTTGATGAAGGAATATCAAAACAAAAAAATACTAATTTTCAAGACATTTTGAACTGAAAACAATGAACTCATTTTAAATGTACAGAATATTGTTTTAACAAAAACAGTTGTCAGCCATTAAAACTTTAAAATTTGGAAATGCTGACAGAGATTTTTGGTAAATTTTCTTTTTGTTTCAGTTTTGAAAACAAGCTGTGAAGACTCTCAATGGGTTATTTTTAACAGGATATTATGTATTTACAGTATAGCTTTTATCTGATACTAGTTGTCATTCAGTATTTTATCATGCAAAACTTGCATGTCCATTTCTCATAAACTGTATATTCACTGCTCATATAGTGGATTTTGAAACTCAAGTGCAGTTATTATGCCAAATTTATAACGAAAACTGCAGATGTTTTGAATCTGTTCTTCCTATATATCAAGACTACCTTAAAATGTTTAGTATTATTGTTGTTTACCATTTACATTTCTTGCAGTTTTTCTCTTGCAGGATTAATAAATTATTTTACTCATAAAATTATTGCCATTTTAGGATGGTCATAGAAATACCATGTCATATTTTATCAGATTTTTTTTTGTGGACTATATACAAGAATTGTCATGTATATACTTGCTTCTGTTCTTATTTGATAATGTTTTTAACCATTCCATTGAGCGATGTTAACAGTCAGTAGAGATTAAATCAGTCTGCTGATGAAGTCCTCAGCATGAGGTTAGCTTTCTATATATTTTTTGTGTATGTTGGTAGAAAAGTTAAAAACATTGTCAAATATGAATGATATTACTACACAGTTAAGCTTTCACCAAAGTATGCTTCTGTTCTTTGTTGCAGGGAAATGGTTCAAAATGAACGTGATAAAATGTCCTCTCAAATGCAAAAGCTGTCAATAGATTTGGAGCAATCAAGGGAACAGATAGCAATGAAAAATAAGGAGAATTACAAGGCAAGTGAACACATTATAAATTCTTTAGATTCAGACAAGTCCTGGGAACATATTGCAGCCAAAAATAAATCATATAATCATCAGAATAATTAGAACTGTCCATGGAAAAAATTGCACTCAAATATAAAGAGATTTATAATGTAAGTGAATACATTTATTAATTTGGATCATTCCTTCTTGTCCAAGCAGCATATTGCAACAAAATATAAGGAGAATTACAATGTAAGTGAAAATATTTATAATGGTTACACTATCCTATGAGATGGCATCATCTTATTAGCTGTGATAAGTGACAAAGGGGAAAAAAACTCACGTGGGAACTAAATAGGCATAGTTTCAGCATCAGTAGATGTGCCTGACAGTGTCAGGAATTTAGAAATGACGTAGTTGTAGGTAGATACAAAACATTAACAACCAATTTACATCAGCTAGTAGGCCACTGATAAAATTCAGTTTGACAGATTGACTGCCAATTCATCAGAAAATGTACACTGAGAAGATTCAGTGTGGCAAAATGATCACTAATATACATCTGCAAATGTAACACTGAGAAGACTGTGTGACAGAATGATTGCTAATATACATCTGCAAATGTACCACTGATAAACCTTTGTGTGTGGAAATAATATCACCAATATACATCAGAAAGATGAAAACTTGGTATGTGGCAAAATGATCACCAGTATACATTCAGGAACCAGAACACTATGTGTGTTACTGAAAGACCACAGGCATACATCAGAAACTGTGCCACTGATAAAACTCAGTTTGTGATAGAATGATTACTAATATACATAAGCAATCTGAAAACTCCATGTGTGACAAAATGACCACCAATATAAATCAGCTATTGTGCCACTGATAAAACAGTTTGTTACAGATAGATCACCAAGATACATCAGCAAACCTGAAAGCCCAGTTTGTGACATGATGACCACCAGTATACTTCAGCTTATGTGCCACTGATAAAACTCTCTTTGTACAGTAAAACCACCAATATACATCAGAAGCAAACCCGAAAACACATTTTTGTCCTTTGTACAAATTTTAAACTGTCTTTCCTGGGCTTCAGCATGTTACAGTAGCTTTAGCTGTTGAGTGACAGTGTAGCTCTGGAATCATAATGTAAAAGCAGAATAAATAGTGGATATTAAATGAGTGTTCATTTTTATATGAATATTATGAAACAATTCTAACAGTATTATAATTATTAGTTGCTTATATTGTATGATTTGATGAGTTTCATACTTTTTAACTAAGTTGAACACAGGTTTAAAATTTTGTTTATCATATGATATTAAGGATATAGTATTACTCAGCAATGTTGCTGTGTGATCTGAAATGTTATGCCATAGTGTAGTGAATATTTTTGTTATATATCATGATGCAAATAAAGGTGACTTTAATGCAAAACAATTTTTAATAATCAACTGTATCATGAATTCAACCAGTGTATGATGTAGATATTTGACAACTTTCTAGAGCACATGAAGATAGTGTATTGTGTCTTCTGCTTGAGGTGGACCTAGTCCAGTTGTATCCATCTTGACTTATAACATTGGATTGGTCCATTTATATCAATATATGTATCCATCTTTACTTATAACATTGGATCGGTCCATTTATATCAATATATGTATCCATCTTTGCTTACAATATTGGATTGGTCCATTTATATCAAAATATGTATCCATCTTTGCTTACAATATTGGATTGGTCCATTTATATCAATATATGTATCCATCTTGACTTTGTAACATTGGATTGGTCCATTTATATCAATATATATATCCATCTTGACTTTGTAACATTGGATTGGTCCATTTATATCAATATATGTATCCATCTTTACTTACAACATTAGGTTTTAATATATTTTATTTAGTACACCATGTAATGAATTCTTGAGTTCTGGTTGGTTAACAATAGGGTTTTATTTTTAGGGCAGTAAATAATTCCAGATGACCCTGGGATACTGCAGGCACTGTTGCCATGTGACATCAAATTACATCATGTGAAATGCTTTGTCTATAATTGCCTTCTCTCTTGAAAACTATTCATCTTCAGGTTTGTCTAGTGTCATATAATGTTCTCACCTTGGCTTGGACACTATACTCACCAGAGAGCACTATAGAAGAACAGTGGAATAATATATTGTGTACTTTTTGGCCATAAGAACATTTAACGCCAAAGGACAATTGAAAGACTGTAGCCTAATTGAAGGACACAGTGTTGCAATGATACTGTGTGCTCTGCAGGGTTGTAATAACATAACACTTAGCATAGTTCATATTTCATATTTGTATTTTCAGCAACAGGAGGAGATATTAGCACTAGAGGACCAAGTAAAGGAATGTAAATTTAAGCTGAAGGCAGCTGAGGACTCCCTCAAGACAGAGACAGCAGTTCAGGACCAACTCACACACAGGTCTGCATTCTGTATAGTATGTATGTATGTATGTATGTATGTATCTATGTATGTATGTATGTATGTTTGTATGTATGTAAGGCACCACAGCACAATAGTGACTATGTGGTGCCAATTATAGATAATGTTTGAAAAACATTAAATGAATTGCACCGAAAAATTAGTAAGATAAACCCTTCTAAATAAATGTAAACACAATGAACAACAAAATAAAATGTAAAGATGTTAGCATTCAGTAAATCTGTTCATACAATAATGACATGATCTCACTGCTCAACCCAGTCATACAATAATGACATGATCTCACTGCTTAATCCATTCATACATTGACATGATCTCACTGCTCAATCCATTCACACAATAACATAATCTCATTGTTCTGTCCATTCACACAATATTGATATGATCTCACTGCACAGTTCATTCACACAATAATGATACAATCTCACTGCTTAATCCATTCACACAGCGATATGATCTCACTGCCTTCTTAATTCATTCAAGATAAATCATCATCAAGAATCCAGTGACACAAATATAGGTCCAAATCCCCCAAGTCATCAGAATCCAGTAACACAAATATAGGTCCAAATCCCCCAAGTCATCAGAATCCAGTAACACAAATATAGGTCCAAATCATGCAAGTCATCCAGGATCCAGTAACACAAATATAGGTCCAAATCCCCCAAGTCATCAGAATCCAGTAACACAAATATAGGTCCAAATCCCCCAAGTCATCAGATTCCAGTAACACAAATATAGGTCCAAATCCCCCAAGTCATCAGAATCCAGTAACACAAATATAGGTCAAAATCCCTCAAGTCATCAGAATCCAGTAACACAAATATAGGTCCAAATCGCCCAAGTCATCCAGGATCCAGTAACACAAATATAGGTCCAAATCCCCCAAGTCATCAGAATCCAGTAACACAAATATAGGTCCAAATCCCTCAAGTCATCAGAATCCAGTAACACAAATATATGTCCAAATCCCCCAAGTCATCAGAATCCAGTAACACAAATATAGGTCCAAATCGCCCAAGTTATCCAGGATCCAGTAACACAAATATAGGTCCAAATCCCCCAAGTCACCCAAACTACAGTAACAGAAATATAGGTCAAAATCCCTCAAGTCATCAGAATCTAGTAACACAAATATAGGTCCAAATCACCCAAGTCATCCAGGATCCAGTAACACAAATATAGGTCCAAATCACCCCAAGCCATCCAAACTACAGTAACAGAAATATAGGTCAAAATCCCTCAAGTCATCAGAATCCAGTAACACAAATATAGGTCCAAATCACTTAAGTCATCCAAACTACAGTAACAGAAACATAGGGCAAAATCCCTCAAACAAGATTTAATAGATAAAACTACAGTAACAGAAATATAGGTCAAAATCCCTCAAGTCATCAGAATCCAGTAACACAAATATAGGTCCAAATCCCCCAAGTCATCAGACTCCAGTAACACAAATATATGTCCAAATCCCCCAAGTCATCAGAATCCAGTAACACAAATATAGGTCCAAATCGCCCAAGTTATCCAGGATCCAGTAACACAAATATAGGTCCAAATCCCCCAAGTCACCCAAACTACAGTAACAGAAATATAGGTCAAAATCCCTCAAGTCATCAGAATCTAGTAACACAAATATAGGTCCAAATCACCCAAGTCATCCAGGATCCAGTAACACAAATATAGGTCCAAATCACTCCAAGCCATCCAAACTACAGTAACAGAAATATAGGTCAAAATCCCTCAAGTCATCAGAATCCAGTAACACAAATATAGGTCCAAATCACTTAAGTCATCCAAACTACAGTAACAGAAACATAGGGCAAAATCCCTCAAACAAGATTTAATAAATAAAACTACAGTAACAGAAATATAGGTCAAAATCTCTCAAGTCATCAGAATCCAGTAACACAAATATAGGTCCAAATCCCCCAAGTCATCAGACTCCAGTAACACAAATATATGTCCAAATCCCCCAAGTCATCAGATTCCAGTAACAGAAATATAGGTCAAAATCCCTCAAGTCATCAGAATCTAGTAACACAAATATAGGTCCAAATCACCCAAGTCATCCAGGATCCAGTAACACAAATATAGGTCCAAACCTCCAAGTCATCCAAACTACAGTAACAGAAATATAGGTCAAAATCCCTCAAACAAGATTTAATAGATAAAAAAAGCCCAACAGTGTCATCATCATATAGAAACCCTTTACTTAAGCCATAGGCACACAACAATGGCATTTGAAACAATATTAAGTCCTAATCTTTTGTCTTGTTTCTATCTTATTTTGATATTTATAGTGTTGCTGAGAAAATTCTCAATATGTAAGTATTGTTGGTTGAGTTGAAGTGTAGTTTTATAAAACAACTCTTCAATTCAATTCAAAGTCATATATGGGTTTGGTCTTATACAAAAGTTTCATTTAGTAAAATACACAACTCCTTTGATAACTTGATAAGTCACTCACAATGAGGTCCAAAAACAGACTGCACGATAAGCAAGGGCATGTGTTACTGAGGGATCTAAAAAATATTAAGGGAATGTCATCTCTGATGTACATCAAGGAAAAACAGAGGGGTGGGGGAATGGGATGTGGTGTAACAGTGCTGTTTATTAGCTGGATACTTGTTTGGAAAGAAAATTTCACAAAATATATAAATATATAAATATGACTTTTTTTTAAAAGTCTAGAATTTCATGATGTTGATTCTAATTTCCAGGTACGAACCACCATTTTTAGTGATAAAATGAGTGATATATCAAGGTTTCATTTTAAAAAAATTATCATGATTTTCTTCACATTCAACAAATAGAGCCAATATCTTTTTTTTCTAGTTTTAAAAGAATGGGTTTTCAGGTTCTTTGAGCAAGAGTTATCAAGAGAGTGGTGTATATTTATTACATACCGATTTAATCTTACATGCTTGATCTGGCATTTGACACAGCCATATTTCTGTATCACACACCCAGATTCAAACTACTTAGTCGCTTCTTTGACATCTATGCATACATATAATTAGATGCAGCAAACCAAACATTTATAAATCACCATTTTTGTTTTGAATTTCATTCATACCATAAAGATACAAATATTTACGAAACATAAATGAGGCAGAATATAATAAATACAAAACTACATTCATGTTTTTTTCTGACTCAAGGTAAAGAACTTGTTTCTTCCCCAAATCAGAACTTTTTTGACATAGCTATGAATATGTCCAGGTCTGATGGCCTCCCCATATCCCAATGCCATTTCCAACTTATTTTTTCTGCTGACTCCAAACAAAACATTCATGCAGTTTTATGTATTTAACATATGTCTTCATCTAGCTGAACTTCAAATTTAAACCTTTCACACAGAAATGCAAACTAGTTCACTTATTTACAGCTGAATGTTCACTCAAGGTTTTGGAAGCCTTGTGAGTTGGTGAGCCAGAACTGTTGAGAGATTCCACATCTGGAAGATTTTCAAGCTGAAAGGCATAGTTGAATGAATTTGAATTGTTTAACCTTATACTGGGAAAAAAGGAATATATTTAGAATCTTGAAGGCAAATCCTAAAGGTTCAAATTGTTTCTCAAGAGTTTTAAGTAAACTGTTGAATGAATCAACTGTGCATAATTCTTTATCATTCACAGAAATAAATGAATTACAAAAATATATTTTGTTTTTTTAAACTGACTAAATTCAAAATGCGTACACCTCTAAATGTGTTACTTTGCATGCTTGAGATGTAAGACAAATGTTACACATCACTTCTATGCAAAACTGCTAAAGGTTATGGTAGCTCATAATGGCCTTTCTGTCTTTTTTTATAAAATGTTGTAAAAGTTAAAAAGTATGTGGTCTTTAGCTATTATGCACTCACAGGGTCTTCATACTGACCCTAAAATTATGTGACCTTTGGCTATTTTGCCCTTAAGGGTTTTCATGCTTACCCCAGACTTTACTGAGTCTTGGCATTGACGCAAAGAAATTCTTTTACTTTCTAATGGCGTCCTTAAATGTTGGCCTTGTACTCTTCTGGATACTGTTTCCTATATTGGAGTTGTCTCACTTTGACGTCATGTTTCGAAAAACTCTATTTTCAGTCATCTTAGTAAAATGCAAAAATGAGAGAGACCTTTCTTAACACCTTGTAAATTGCACATAACTTGTATAAACAGTAAAAAGTCAGCTTAATGCTCAAGGAAAATAGTCACCCCAGGACAGTTTTATACTGTTGAGTGTTATGGATGTGATTAAAAGGTAAGTTGGTCTGAGATAAACAGCCACCCTTGCACTGATTACTTAATTGACTGACAATAGCTAGTGTGATGTTTTGTTGAGAATGTGATTGAGACACATGTTAGTTACTTTTAGTATTGAGCTCTGCATTCTTGCATTGTTCAGATGATGGGTGGTATTGCTGTGGAAATGGATGTTGTACACCAGTATGACTAATGTCAAGATTGTGTATAAGCCATGGGATAAAATTCAGAGTTGACTTTCTCTAGCTTCTGTCTCAGAGATCTTTCATCCCAGATGGCTCATTTAGACCTGTTGGGACCTATCACAGCAGCACAACAGGCTACTTTTCTCGGTTAGTTGAAAACTTCTTAGGGATGCATCTTGAAGACTTCCACTGGATCTGCAGGAGGAGGATTTTTTCCCCCATTTCCTAAAGCCATATTTTGACATACATAGTTTATAAAAATCCTGCTCGATTTTCAATCTAGAAGCTGCCTCTCATATCTTAGGGGTCTGGAGATGTACTTTCAGTGGTCATTGGATGTAACTCCCTCCACCTCTTACCTATTCTCATAATGTATTATGATTGGGTAACATATTTGAAGAAAATAAAAACAATTTTGGGAGTAAAATACATTTCTTTGATAAAAGTTACTCAATCAAAATATGGATACACACTGAGAGTGCATTCCACTATATCTATTGGAGATCACTCTGACTGTGGGCAGACAACTGTTAGCTTCCATAGCTAAAAATTTTAGCAGGTGGGTGGGTGAGTTGGTGAGGTAGCAGTAGTACTCATAAGTCATTATAATCAGGTCAGTTTTATCAAAGAAACATTTTACTCCAAAAATTGGTTTTACAGGAGAACTTTTTGATTTTCAACTACAGTTGGATTATTTAACAATAAGCTGACAACACAGCCAAGCCACATGTGCAAGAAAGTGGCTTCGTTTTATGATTTTTATCTAGCCCATCTTGGTTGAATCTTGATGTAGCAATCACTTTTGCAACTTTGTGCATGTCCTTCTGTTCATACATCTGTTCACACCCAAGATTAAGCTCAGTGTTAAACGTGTTTAGATTTAATTCATTGTTAAAGTTGTTATACTTTCTAGCTAAATAAAAGGCAGATTCAGCAAAAAGAGGATCTATTGTTTGCTATAGAGCACTATCTGATGGTTGCAACAAGATCTGGTTGCAGCATTAACTTTGATGATTTGCATTTATCTAATTAGGTAGATAAATTTAATAGATATATCAGTTCAGGTGATAAATTGTGTATGTTTGTTGATTGAGCAAGCATCAGTGGGCTATTATTTACCTTGGATTGAACATCAATTTATTAAAGGCATTGAAGAGTAATATCAAGAATTATTAGTTTTATTGTTGAAGATTGGGTCCTGACTTAACGAATACAACACATCTTGCCAAATTAACAACTCAAACATTGAGTTATTATAACAATTAAATTCTATGGTAATTAAAGACTCAGTGTGAAGATCTTAAAGAGGTTTCAGGAACCATGTCATATTATATCTGAATTCATGTCATGTTATATCTGAATTCATGTCATGTTATATTTGAATTCATGTCATGTTATATCTGAATTCATGTCATGTTATATCTGAATTCACGTTAAAGTCCATTTTAGCAGGATTTCCATGTGTCAGGGTTTCCATTTAGCTACATATATTGCATCCAGTGTTAAT